>VYZT01000684.1:93019-103726 GCA_013400735.1 Pomatostomus ruficeps | reverse complement strand
CCGGCCCCCGGCGCGGCCCCGTCGCAATGGCGACGGACCCGGCCCGGCGCGGACACGGCCCCGGGCCCGGGCCGGGGCCTTGGGCCCCGAGCGAGCCCTCCCGCCTGCGGCTGTGTGGCGCTGGCGAGACAAGGGCGTTCAGGAGGTGTTCTGGGAGTGGTTCCCCCTCACAACTAATGGTTCGTGCAGAGAAATAGGTGTGTAGAAAGGCACGGTAACGGGAAGGTTCGTGCGTGAGGCTGATCACACTGCTCCCGGCTGCGCTGCGGGCGTTATTTGCCACCATCACCTTACAGTACTGCCGAGGCTCTGGCCACATCGTGGTGGCTGTCACACAAATACGTGGCGAGAGGAGCTTCTGCCAAGGACTTCTGGAATCGGCCGAAAAGCCAGAAGATGACAGCTGTAACCCTTTAAACTACCACCAAACCTGCACACAAATGTCTGCTGCTATCGTCGGTCAATTTCAGCTTTCTTCACTCTTGTAATGGGTTGATCCTGGCTGGGTGCCAGGCACCCACCAAAGCAGTTCTATCACTCCCTTCCACAAGTAGACAGAGGAGAGAAAATATACCAGAGGGTTCATAGGTTGATATATGGTCTGGGAGAGATCACTCACCAAATACCATCACAGGCAAAACAGACTAGAACTGGGGATATTAACGGAGTATATTCCTAACAAAATCAGAGCAGGATACTGAGAAGTAGAATGAACCGTAAAAACACCTTCCTCCCAGTCCTCCCTCCTTCCCAGCTCTACCTCCTTTCCCCCAGCAGCACAAGGAGACAGGGAATGGAGGTTATGATCAGTTCATCCCAGGTTGTTTCTGCTGCTGCTCAGGGAGAAGAGTTGTTCCCCTGCTGCAGCATGGGGCCCCTCCCACAAGAGACAGTTCTCCATGAACTTCTCCAGCGTGAGTTCATCCCATGGGCAACAGTTCTTCATGAACTGCCACAACAACGGGTCATTCTTCCACAGGATGCAGTCCTTCAGGCACAGCCTGCTCCAGCCTGGCTCCCTCACAGGGTCACAGGTCCTTCCAGAACACCTGCTCCAGCTCCTCTCTCCACAAGTCTGCAGGTGTCTGCATGGAGTCTGCTCCAGCAGGGGTTTTCCAAGGGTTCACAGCCCTGTCTGGGGCACCTGCTCCAGCATGGGTCTCTTCCACAGGCTGCAGGTGAATCTTTGCATCCGCATGAACCTCCATGGGTTGCAGGAGGACAGGTTGTTTCACTATGGGCTGCACCATGGCCTGCAGGGGAATCTCAGCTCCTACCCCAGGAGCACCTCCTCTGCCTTCTCCTCCACTGACCTTGGTGTCTTCAGAGTTGTTCCTCTCACAAGTTCTTACTCTTTTCTCTGGCTGCAATTACATCTGTGCAATAACTTTTTCTTTCCTTCTTAAAGGGAAAGCTTCTGGCATCTTCTCACAGAGGCCATCTTTGTAACCCTCCCATTACCAAAACCTGGCTACACAAATCCAACAAAACCCTTCATGTGGAAAGAAGCATGTCACTTGTTACATCAAACCAGGCAATTTATCTGATCAGTATTCTTGCTTACAGCAAGCACTGACATTTGTTTGAAAGGTTCTAAAAAGATGCAAAACCAACCACTGATGTTTTTGTTGGATGGGTCTTCTCTTCAGTTGCACTGATTGACTGCTGGGCTCTGTGGCTGAGTGTGAAGGATGCTGTAACATCAACACACAGCAATGAAATGAATGTTGTAGACCAAGGAATTCTTGGTCTTGGTGACCACTGGGTTGCTCTGCTGCCCTGCATAAGCCCTGAGTGTCCCCCAGTGTACAATGTGTCATGTCTACTTCAGTACTCTCCCACAAAAGCAATAATGAGCAGCAACACAGGATCAAAAGAAAGGGAAGAAAGAGAACAGGATAATAACTTGGAGTCTTGATGTTTAAGAGGCATTGTCTCTCCATCCCCAAGATTTTTGCTCAGAGGACTTCAGCAATGCCTATTTGTATTCCTGTATTATTCTTTTACTCTGCAGTGATACCTCCAGTGTCAGCTGGGATTTCAAACGCAGAAAAAAATACAACTAAACTTAAGACTGTGAAGTAGAAAAAAGTCTCTGAACTTATGAGAATGACCACTATGATTTTTTAGAAGTTATATCTTCAATATAGCTAGCTGTAATAGCAAAAAATCATTACAATAATGAGGATAATTGTTGCAGGCATTCATGGATTACTATGGCTTCAGAAATATAGCTATTAAAACAGTTTGCTGAACAAGCTTAGGGAAGCAACTCTCTTCCATCAAACCCCACCAAATCTCAATATTTTCATTAAATGAGGACTACCAGCTGGCAATTCAGCCAATCTGAGAAAAATCAAATTTTAAAAACCACTTTGGAGTCCTGTTACTCATTCGCAGTGTTTCATTTTGCTTATTGTTTTGCAATTAGCTTCTAATCACATTTCCTACATTAAGAAATAGGTCTTACATTGCTGCGGTGAAGATCCACTAAAGTAATAGAAAAAATTAAATTCTACATTTGAGATGTTTCATAAAACCAGTGCATACAAAAGTCGGAATTAACCAGTGTCACTTATAATCAAGGAGCCTCACTGTAGAACAGAATCTTGATGCTGCACCCAAAGTCTAGTATGCATATTCACCTTCTTTACCCCACTCCTCCCAACCGGTTGCCTCCTCCTGCAGTGTTGCTGGCCCACATCACCTCTTACACCAGTTGTTAAAACCTCCTCACAAACACTACCCTCAGGCCACTCAAAGTACAGCTGGAGAATTCATGCTCCTTAACTCTTATTTTAGTCAGACTGCTTCTGATTTTGGCCTCTTAAAAGATAATTCCTTTATTTTTTCCCACAGGTTTCATGCTCTCTCCTGAATCACAGGTTGTGATCAACTCCAAGATCTATTAAACGCTTTCTTTTTGGCTGATTTTTTTTTTATCTTGTTAGATCATCCTCCCTCCAGTTTTACCTACTTTATTATGTGCTTCTCCACTGAACTCTTTTGTTTCTTGTCATGGTACTCCACAAGTTAAATCGTTTTTTTCTGGGCAGATCCAAAAGGTATCTGCACTCTTTCTATTAAAATTTTGCCTAGAAATTACACTTTTAATGAGGCTTAAGAAAAGCTGAGTACATTAATTTATCTTTTAATTTATTCTTAGGTGACTGAGCTGCACACAGGAGGATCAGGGTTGGATCCATGTAATATAAGCAGAATATGATGACAAGAAGAATGGAAAGCAGAAGGAAGAGGATGGGGAAAAAATGCAGTATATTCTAGTTATTAATAATGTGATCTGATGCCTTGTGCATATCTGACATATATTTTTGTCAGTCTTTGCCTTTCTCTCCCTATTTAGACTCTTTAGGAGAGAGACTCTATCTTCCTCTCTGTTTAGAAAACACTTCATATTTCAATTTCTACTGTTGTCATTCTCATAAATGATCTTCACATTGTCCTTTTCCAGTAGTAAGGACATACACAGGAAAGCAGTTGCCCAGAGAGGTTGTGGAGCCTCCTTCACTGGAGATATTCCAGAACCATTTGGACACACTCCTGTGCCATGTGCTCCAGGATGACTGTATAAGCTTCCAGTGTTGGTGTTAGGAGTTCAGCTGTGATAAAGTAAATTAATGTGTAAAAAGTCTATAAAATACTTGATGGACTAATAAAAATAGTAATTACATTAAGATATTAACTGATAATATTCTTTATAAGGACAAAATGTAAGGTGTTTTATTCTGGCTTGAAATCTCGTAACGAAATGTGCTGGGTTTGATTGGAGTAAAGTCAATTTTCTTCACAGTCGCTAGTATGGAGCTATGTTTTGGGTATTTTATAGCAAATATATTTGGTGCATGATTGCCGCTAAAGAACCCTGTGACAGAGCTACAGTCCTCTAAATGACACATCAATGGGACCAGTCCTGCAGTTGTTTGTGAGATAATTGATTTCCAGCTCCCTGTTGACTATTATAACAGTGATCATTAAGATAATATTAGAATTTCTGTTCCCACGAAAATTTCTAAATATTACTTCTATATATTAGTTGTGAGGAAGGCTGTTTTAATAGATGAAGAGCCCACAGTGCCCCCTTCTTATAAAGTATGGAATTTTTGGTGCTGAATGCAAAATCACCTAAATATTAGCATTAGTAAAGCTGACATAGTCCTTGCATTTTCAGAATATTAATATAGTGGAAATACCACAGGTCATTTTTGAAAGCTTATGTTCATTATCTTACCTTGAGATCTCACCTCAAAGTTTGGCCTCTTGTGTAAGCTCTGGATCTAAGCTCCTTCTGTAGCCAATGGAGAAAGACAGGCATGTCCAGGTGTTAACTCATCCTTTTGAAGAAAGGCACTTCTAAAGAGTGACCCTATCTCTAGTCCTTAGTCTGGACAAGTTCAAGAGAAAAGAATTTCAGTTTTTATATTTAAGTTGACAGGAGACATCTGTGTCTCTGCCTACACTGCAAATGCAATGGTGTCAGTCAGTGTGTTAGTGACAGTTCAGGGGCATGGCTAAGATGCTCCCTGTGTGACAGATTCCAAGAGAACAGTTTTATTTTCATCATGCTGCTGACAGAATGGTAATGTACACAGGCCTTTGAAGCAGTGCAGTTTAGGGTCCCATATCTACAGGAAGGAAACTACAAATACTGACAAGTGCCACAGCCTCTGGAAACTTCTGATACTTCTAGGAAAACCCTGAATTCCTCCATTCATTCTGAGTTTGGGTGAGATTGAATTCATTTTCTCCCTAGCAGCTGGCACAGTGCTGTGTTTTGGATTTAGTATGAGAATAATGTTGATAATCTATTGGTGTTTAGTTGTTGCTAAGTTGTGTTTACTCTGAATCAAGGACTTTTTGTCTTCCCAAGCTCTGCCAGTAAGCAGGGGCACAAGAAGCTGGAGAAAGCACATAGCCAGGACAGCTGACCTGAGCTTGCCAAAGGGATAATCCATACCACAGGATGTTATGATTAGTAAATAAACTAAGGGGAGTTTACCAGGAGCTGCCGATGACTGCTTAGGGTCACGCTGGGCATTGATCAGTGGGTGGTGCACAACCGTGTTGTGCATCACTTGTTTCTCTGGAGTTTTATTCCTATCTCTCCTTTTCTTCACTACTACTACTTGTGGTATCATAGCATTTTATTTTAATCGTTAAATTGTTTTTATCTCAGTCCATGAGTTTTACTTTTTTGTTTGGATTGTCCTCCTGGCTGAGGTGAGGGGGACTGAGCGAACAATGGTATGGAGCTTGCTGGCTGTGGTTAAACCATGGCACATGCCAAGCAAAACGAGGTGATCAAACCTATTGTACTAGTGCAATTCAACCACATGGACACATTGTGAAAACATGGGCTTTATTAAAGTAAATTTTCATGATACAGAGAAAAACTTAGTTCTGTAGCCCACCAGAGATCCTGCACCATAACTCCACTGTGTCAGTGCTGACAGCCTCAGGGCTTTTGTAACTGTAACTTTGTCATTAGAACTGGACTGGGCAAAATCCACATTTCCTCACTTCCCATCTTCATCTGACCTGCCTTCAGTGCTCCCTCTGCAGTACCAAAAACAGAGCTGTAATGGAAACTAGCTTCCCCACCCCTGGGAGATGTAGGATTTCACTGCATAGCCATTAAGCAACTGCTTATCCTCTTGCACAGTAGAATTAAATAAGACATCTTTCACCATACTTGTACTACTGAGAAATTTCAATCCCACATGTAGCTGGTAACAGGGAGAAAATCCAAAACATAACCATAGAACACAGACGAATGCTAATGATAGCAAACAAACCCATGTGAATGACCCTTGCAAATGTGTAATAAATTTAGTTATGAAAGTTAGAGTTTTACCAGAGCTACTTAGCTTTTCCATTATACAATTTATATTACTTGTCATACGGTATGAAAAAGCTAAATGACATCAACCTTTGCTATTTGAAATGAGCATTGATTTTTTTCTCTCCTGTGTTTTGAAAAGAGCCAAATCCAATGCTAATAGTTTTATGCAGGAGGTTGTAATGGCACAGTTGCAAAGCGAGCTCTTCTCAGATTGCGTCCCAAAACTGTGTCATTCCTTTTTTTTGAAAACACAGCAGAGGAGATATTGTTACAGTTTCACCTCCACCTGTTGCTGTATTACTCATGGACAAGTTAGAAGCTTCTGCCAAGATCTCTTCTAGTCCTTCAAGTGGTTCTGTCTTGCATGTGTACTCTGAAGTTCCTATTGCTCACGTGGAATGTCTATACTTGATGTTTTAGAGATGTCTTAACATATAAATTACCTGATTACAAGTCAGTTCTGTTCCAGCTACATTTCAAAGGGATTGGTGCCAATCACATTTAACCCCACTGGGCTGAGATTAACTAGCAAATCTAAACTTCAAGCTGTATCTTTGCATCTATTTGCTTGACTACTCATTCCACTGGTGAAAACAGTAAGTTGGTTTTTCTTTTCTCTAAAGGAACAAGACTTAGGTATTAGGCACAGCCTATCTGTCTTAGCTCCCCTAATAAATTTTGAAATGTTGGTCAATTTTAACCAAATTTACTTAGTGGAATATGTCTCATACTACATTTCTGTGCATCCTGTGAAGGAAAGGCAGTTGAGCAGTAGCGAGGAAAAGGCTCAAAAATGGGTTCAGCTCTCCTCAGGAATTTGCATACAGCAGCTTGGTCTCAAGAAGCCTTCAGGAAATGGTTTCACTTGTCATTTCTTACCTCTGGTACTCCTACCTCTCCTGCTTTCCCAGTATCTAAGCCATTCACGGTTCAGCTCAAGGTAGGAAAATAATATTGCTACTGATTCAGCAGATGGGGAATTGAGGCACAATATGATAAAAATTCAGACTTTCACAGGTATTTATGTACCTCTCAACTGAAATCTGATGGTTTGGATTTACAGTAATTTGCCCAAGGTCATACAAGAAGCATTTAGTAGGCCTGGGAATTGTATCCAAGCTTGCACCTTGCCCTTTGGACCATACTTTCTAAATGGGATGTAGTAGTTTCAGAATTGCACCAGCCTAGCCCCCTCTTTGGCTGGATACTAGTTTGCTGTGAATAAACCCATCCTTTGGTCCTCATGGCATGGGTATCAAAGCTGGCTACTCTTCCAGCTCTGCCTCTCAGGTGCACTGTCACGGTGCAGACCCTGTATACGTCTCCCCTTCAGAGGTGTGGGATCTCACAGCACAAAGGCCACCTGAGCATCCAGTTACCTCCAAGTGGAGCAGAAATTTTACTGTTCAGGGGGGAATACTATCTAAAAGGAAGGGACACTTAGTTAGCTAAGGAATTTTTCAACACAGCAGTGAGCTACTGATCCTTATAAAAATAAAAATGTCTTGAACTTCATTTAATTCCATCTGGTCTCATCCCACTCTGACTTGGTTGATTACCTGTAGATAATTTCTTCTGGATTTCCATATTCTGTCTTTTTCACATAACATTGCTTAGCTCTGTAGTAGCTTCAAGTATCTTTTATTTAGGATTGTCTGATACAAGTAAGAATGCTCTGATCTACAAAAACAAACACAGAAGATAATGAACATTACAAAGATCACTATTGAGTATCAGTTCCTGAAGCACCATGGAGTTCACAGTTTGATGACAGACCTATTTCCAGTCTGTCACACTAAGAATCTCACAGCTTTGAGAACTCTGGAGAATGTTAGATGAACATCTCACCCACCCTACATCCAGTGCTATTTCTACAAAAATTGGAATTTCTTATTTCAAACACATATTTTTCCAAATGAGAGAGTCCACAGCACAAGTAAGGCACATTCTGGGACAAACTGATATATCTGTCCTAATTCAAAGAAGCATACTTGCTCACTTAGCGAACACCTACTAAATAGAACAGCAGATAACTGAAGATTTTGATTTCCTCACTGAAAATTTCAGACACAAAATGAAATTCTCAGGAAATAGATCACGGCCTCATAAAATATGGAGCTTGAGAATATGCTTAGCTTAGGAATAAACTAACAAATCAATTGAAGACTGAGTAGTAAGTGTGTGACAGAAATTGTTACTAATGGACGAACACAAAATAAAATGTATGGAAATGGGAATGCTGGCTTGGATTCCCTGGCTCCAGCTGGCTGACAAATTTAACCACTGAGTGCTGTTCTATCACCAGTAAGAATGAACACTTGTTCCCAGTATGCTCTCCTAAAGAAAAGTGCTGAGTAGAAGTGGATAAGTAGTTTTGCCATCAATATCACATTGATAAATATCAGTAAAAACACTACAGGAGAAACAATATTTTAATTTCAAGTTTGAAAAAAAATGCAGTAGAATGATTTGAGGGCTGTGTTTTCAAGGAGATTCAAAACTAGGGACTAGCAGCTCAAAAAAAGGGCACTGTTTGCTCTGTGCCCCGAAAAACCTGCACATTGGCCAGTGTTCATCTTTCTACTCACTTGTGAAATTCTGGGCTGACATGACAAAATCCACCCAAAGATCTTAAGAGTGCACAGCAAGATTAATAGTGTACTGTCATGGTATTGTACTTAGTGAACACAAGCTATAAAAAAGATAAAGGGGAAAATGCATCCCCTAAGGTCCCAAACTTGGTGCATTACTTAACATCTTCTGGGCATTTAAAGAAAAAAATACTAATTAGTGCTCATAGTACCCATGAGGCTGGATTAAGCTGCATAAAGCATTTGCAGCAAAAACCCATGGCCATGCAAAATTCTTCTTGCTTGATGTTTCAGTTTAAACTCAAAACAATGCAAATGCATGGACATTTTGAGTGAATCTAAATCTTTAAGATATATCAAAACACACAAAACTAATATTGTTATGTGAAACCATGTGGAAATGTGTAAGGTTTATTGAGTTCTGCTTTGTGTAAATCCCAATACCAAAAAAGAGCTAGGAGAGGAGTGTACTGTATTCATCAGATATTAACCAGAAGAGTATGCTAGCAGAAGCTATTGTGAAATGTGAGTTTTATACTGGTTCAGTTAAAATACTTAAGACCCTCAAATAGTGAAGAATTACTACAGGTAATTAAGAACTGCACAAAACAAAAATATTCTTATTACCTCCATTGTGGAGATTGCACATATACGTGTTGGTGGCAGATGCGTGGAATGTCTTTAGCTGCCTTCACCTAGAAAAAACTCCCCCTTTCTGATTATAGTGAATGGAAGGACTGGTGGGTTATGAAGTGTTTCATATAAATGCTTCAAAAGAGAGGTTTATAAATCTCAGTGGAGAAGTCAGTCCAATTAATATCTTCACTCAGCAGCCCGTATTTCTTCAGAACAAAGCCTAAAAGTGGAAGAAAAATGTTCTCTTTAAGCCGTGTATCACCAGGGGGAAATGATCCTTTCTAGTTTGCAGTGAAATTTTAGTTTTTTAGAGGGAAGGAGTAACACAGACCCATAGATTCCCTCACCCAAGGTTCTGTTACACCAAATGGTTGGTTGGACCTGGGTTCCATGAGCCATCCATCTCCTTCATCAAACTCCTCTTCATCAGCCTCTTCTTTCTTAGGCTGCACAAAATGTAGGAAGTCACTGGGGGATGTAACCTGTTCTCCTCTCAGCTGGGGAATCTTGATGTAGGTGTAGGACAGGTTGGAAAAGATTTGAGGAACCTTCGTTATAACGGTGCCTGCCTTGCTGACAACAGGCACCGGCTGCTGAGGCGACGGGTGGGGTGAGGACAGGGACAAGGCCAGTGGGACACAGCTGGCCACTTTCCTCCGGCCCCCACGTCCCAGGGCAACGATGATGATGATGGGGGACTGGAGCAGCTCTCTTACGAGGAAAGGCTGGAGGAGCTGGGCCTGTCCAGCCTCAAGAAAACATGACTGAGAGGGGACCTCATCAATGTCTAGAGGGACCGTGTCAGAGGATGAAGTCAGGGTTTGGGGTTTTTTGGTGGTAACAAGCAATAGGACAAGAAACTGATGCCTGGGAAGTTCCAGTGGAACATAAGGAAGAACTTCTTTACTGTGTGGTGACCACACACTTGAACAGGTTGCCGAGAGTGTGGAGTTTCCTCACTGGGGATATTCCAGCACCGCCTGGATGCAATTCTGTGCTTTGTGCTCTAGGATGACCCTGCCTGAGCACGGAGGTTGAACCAGTGACTCACTATGGTCCCTTCCAACCTGACCCATTCTACGATTCTGTGATAGCGAGGCCCCAGGGAAGAGCCGGCCCTGGTCAGAGGCCCCGCGACACAATGCCCAGCAGCAGCCCTGTTGCGGGACGCAGCCCTCGGGGGCAGCCCCGGCCCCAGCGCGGGGAGGGCGGACCCGGCGTCCCCGGCCCGGCCACTCCATAAAGGAGGCGGGCAGGGCCGGCCCGGCGGGAGGGTGCGCGCTGAGGGAAGAGCCGGCGCGAGTGCCGGGGAGGCGGCGCGGAGGGAGGGCAGCCCGGCTGCGGGAAGCGGGGCTCCGCGCTGGGACTGGTTCCTTCGCAGCCATTTTCCGTCCAACCAAACAGCCGATTTGCGGAGGGAGCCAACCAGGGCCGCACTGGAGGTTTGTGCCTGGCTCCGGCCAATGATTGGTAACCGGTTCCACTGCAGGCTCGAATGAAATGTCCGTCTCCCTCCCCGGGCCCCGGCGCTGCCGCCGCGCCGCCGCCGCGGGCACCAGGAAGTGCGGGGCTGCCGCCCCGGGCCCCACACCGGCCGTGCGTCGCTTTGTGCGGCCGGAG
>VYZT01000684.1:25371-92572 GCA_013400735.1 Pomatostomus ruficeps | reverse complement strand
CCCCCCGCGCTGTTGTCGGGACCGAAATTTCCTGGAAGGTTTGGCGATATTTTATAGGGATAAGGAGCGTAGGGCGAGGCCCCGGGATGTGGTGCCAGTACCCCGCTGGCCGTGCGGGCGGGAATCTGCACGGGGGCCGGGCAGGTGCGGCCAGCGCGGAAATCACAGCCAAGGTGACCAACAATAAAGTTGCTGATTAACTGAGGACTCGTCGTCTTGTTCCATTTGTAAACAAGGGGTCACGATAGACGAGTTACCTCTCGAACAGCTGTGAGCTGGGTGCCAGGAAGGCTTGGAGGCTGTTGATGTAAGTAGGAAGGTTCCCCCCGTGCCCCTGCGCTGGCTGCGTTTGCGTCATTGAAGGGCATGAAATCGGGAAATGGGATCGATCGGCTCTCACTGGCACAGATGCAGCTGGGTGGCATCAGCACTTGTCCTGTGACACACATGGCAGATGGGAGAGAGACGTTACCAATGCCTGCACAGCTCTTCTGTGTGTGGCAGGTGTTCTTGGACAGATCTGTGTGTGCTAGCCTCTGTTCTACCTCCAGAAATCATGTACTTGGTGATCCTGAAGAGTATGGTCTAGGTTATTTACAGACAATCCTGTTGGAAAACAAAAAATTTCACGTGTTCTAGTAATGGTTTTGCAGTTATAATATGCAGTCTGCAATACGGCACTGGTGGAAAATCAACTTCTAGTTTTATCAGTTTCTTTGAGGATTAAACAAAAAGATTTTGTTCTGAAAAGAACTGTCAGGTTAAGCTACCTAGCACACTTGGCTTGCTTTTGAGATGGCAAAATTATTGATAACAATGATCTGAACATTTCTAGACAGTGAGGAACACAGAAATCTGGATTTCAGCCCATGCATGAACTCTGTTATATGTAGTAACCTTTCCTTGGCATCTTGATAGATGCCAAGGAAAGGTTCAATAGAGTTATTGAAAATTTAAAAAACAATTTTCAGCTTTCTCAGAAGAAGCTCTAGCAAAAAGGAAAATGGCAGGAGCCACTTTGGGCGGTATTCAGAGTCTGGCTTTAATTGACTTGCAGGAATGGAGAAATGGTGTTTATGTATAATCATTAGCATAGTGTTCCTAAACAATAAGCTAGTGGTTGCTTTTATTTTTTCTTTGCTTATGTGGCCTGTGGCATGACAGTTGCAATGTGAAGGCAGGATCCATCTGTAATTCACTAGGACACCCGAGATGGCTCAATCTGAATCATTATGAGGCCTGTGTGAGTTGCTTTTGCGCTCTGCATTGAGCGGGTGATTATGCATGGTCTTGGCTGCTGGCATTTACAGCTATGGCATTCTATTGAGAGAAGTTAGGAGCACTGAGTATTACTCTTTAGACTTCAGTATATGACAGTTACAGCAGTTCAAAGCTTAACTCTTACTTGTGGTAATAATTACACGAAGGGAGGCAACGTTCAGAAATTGAATGAAAAAGAATGTTTAAGATAATGTCAAGATATGAAACATTAAACACGGAAACTTTGAAAGTGTGGTGCCTTGTTTTGTCAACATTTAAAAAAGGTTTGCAGCGTTCTTCCTTTAGTGCTTTCAAGTGTGAATCTCTAATGTCTCTCTGCCTTTAAAATTTTGCTTAGAAAGAAACTTGACTGTTAGTACTGAGTTTTACAATAGTGATTTAAAGAAACTTAATATTTGGAAATTGATCTTTTAGTCCAGGATGCTTGTAAAAAATGCTAAACATGACTATATATGTGCATACTAAACTATATGGGTAAATCATATTGGTAGACTAAAAGCAAGTGTCAGCAAATTCAACTGCTTTGGCTGAAAATACTGGTCAGGTCTGAATTAGCTTTGTAAAACTCTTACCCTGTTGCTTGAGAGGAAAAAGCTGCTTGGCATACATGAGTTACTACCTCAATGAAGGAAAAATATAACCAACTTAAAAATGTTATCAAACTTCTAAAAGAAAAAGACAGGATTTATGGATTGTTGCTTTAATAAAAAGATAAGCTTAGTTTTTCACAAAAAATGCTAGAAGAGTATCAGAAACTTATTATTGCAAGGTAATATGGGGATTTCAGTCAGGTTGCTGAAGAAAGGAGGTACTGGTGCAGTGTGTTCAGCACTGCTACCCTCTTCCAGCTTCTGCCAAAGCCACAAAACTGCCTCCATTTCTCTGCTCATCTTGTTTGTTTTCCCCTCCAGCTTTTCTCTTCTACTGCCAAAAAACAAAATGCTTGGAAATTAGGTTTCTCCTGCTTGCTCTGTGTCACTGACCCACTCCTACCTGATGTGAAAATACATGTGGTTTTAGTCCACCCATATATATTGGGGCTAACTGTGCTTGTGGGTGTTAGCCAGACTGGGGGGGAGCTGCCAGCTGCTCTAGCACAGCTGGATCCAAGTGGAGAGGGCTTGTGGTCGGTGGCATTTGGGCTTGTAAGATCAGACATGAAGTTGATAGACTGTTACATGGAGGGGGAAGGTAGAAAGGTGGCAATGCCCTGTTTGGATTTGAGAAGGGAAGGTTTCCTCCCCATGGTCCGGGGGACAGATCCTGGTACAGCCCAGATGCTAATGAGCTTTGGTGACACTATCTGGTCCTCTCAGCATCAGTTTGCCTTTCTCAGCGTTATTCTGCTATGGAGGAAAACACTGAATGTGAGGGATTAGAGAAGCCCGAGATGGAGAGTACAGCATCTGGTTTTGTTCTAGCTATGTGCTAGGAGGTTTAGCTCTATGTTTTTGTGTTTTTGCTGAAACAATGCATTCACCAGTTGGTGTTTCTAGCTGTAGGTGAGAGTTCAGTGAGAAGTTAGGATCCCCAGAAGTCATTGAAAAACAAAAGGAAATTGAAGTTGTATTTTTAACTGAAAAATGTTTCTGTTTAACAGGAGAGGGTGCAGAAAACTCAGATAAAACTATGTCTCTGCTGTTATGTACTCCTTCACAGCTTTACATCTCTCGTGATAAGGTGTGGCAAAAGGAACCCACAATGACTGATGTGGTTACTACCTACAGCTTTAGCTATTGTTTCAGCCCTGCTGCTTTGGCAGAGACAACCACGTGGAACCTGTACCAAGTGCTTCAGGTCATTGCATATCATTTTCTACTGCCCCTCTTGTAGGGTAGCAGTTTTGGGAGATGGGGTGAATAAATACCACATGAAGTACTTAAATCGCAAGAGGCCTTTGGCTTCCCTTCAAGAGGGCAGTTTGCAAATCATTGCCAGATAACTTCCCCATTCTAAAAACAAAAATCTTGTTTATTTGATATTTTTTTCTTTGTTTTTCATTTTATACTGATCTAAGCCTTAGTCTCTTCTCAGTGCTAGCACGTCTGGGCTTGCAGTCTTCTTTAGTTATCATTTAGCTGAGCCACTGATACTGACTGCTCTCTTAAGAGAGCTCAGAAGATTAAACAGGATGCAAGATTTACTTTGAGATACTGATGTTTTATTAGTTTAGTATAGACATATTATAGGAACAGTCTGAGTTGTGGGCAGCCGACAGGAGCAAATTTTTTTAAGCATCCTCCAGAATGTCTATGGTAGATGTCAGTGTAAACCTGTATGTTCATTCACTTGCATCTTATCACTGAACTTTCTTTGATGCCCTTGAAATGTTTCTCTTTTAACGCATTTCTTTGGTTAATTTCCATGCATCAATTTGTATAGCCCTAGTAATATTCTTTTTTTATTAGATATGGAAAAAACAAACAGAAGACCACTAACAGAAAACACTGTGCAGCTGCTCTGTATTCAAATTTTTTTTTTTGCAGTGTAGCACTGAATGTTTGTGTCCTGTGCTTGTTTACTCTCCCTGGTTGTTGATCAAATCAGATATTGGCGTGGTCCTTTTAGAGACTGACATGTCACTTCTGATATGCTTAACTCTCAGTCTTGATTCAGTCCACCTGTATGCATGGAGGAGCTTCGGTGTCTTCCTAGCACTGGAGGCTGAGGATAATATACAACCTGTAGTAACTGCTTCCTGTACCGTACCTGCTGCTGGAGGACCAAGGTGTTGGAAACCCTCCCTTATGCAGTTTGGCAGCCACACAGAGGTAGGAGATGGTCTCGTGTTAAAAGGCAGTGCAATGTTTGCATCCTGAAAGTGCCATGCAAATGTGATGTGTAATCTGCAAATGGCTACTTCTCTTTAAAGCAAATTGTAACAACTCAGGGGTCTAAAGCAAAATGTGGGAGGAGAGTTCTTGCCCGTCTGAACGTTTTAGGAGTAGCTCTCCCAGGATTTTGCCGGTTCTAGCATCTACTTTCATCCAAAGTAGTACGTCTTCCTACTAAATGGGCCACCATAAGACCTGTTGTCCTTTTTAGTCTCCCAGTGACTGCAGTTAGTGTAGGCAAGGTGTTGTTTCTATGCTACATTCAACTGCTGCCTTTCCAGAGCAACTTCAGGGACACGAAATTTAGCTTGTGTCATGGTTTTGAAGGATGTTTATTGGTTGTTTGGGGTTTTTGTTTGTTTGTTTGTTTAAAGAAGGGGTATGTATTAGCAAGAGTGTATTGAGAAGAGTGTTTTCTCATTTTCTGAGCATTGTTGTATGTATTGCAGAACTTGTGCTGAGCTTGACAATCGGATAATTTGGTGATTGACTGGAGTTTTGAACACCTGAAATGAAAACTCTAATCCATGGTCATGTAACTGTTTGTTATGAGATGACTGGGATAGCAGTGGCCACATTTTCCTGCAAGGTCATGTTTGTCATCCATTGGGCTCAAAGAAATACTAGTAGGGTGACTGGATAGTGTATTAATTACAGTTGCTATATTCAGATGCCTGGGTCTAGATTCGAGTTGAATGACAAATCTGGCTGAAGTTCTTCCATCAACTTACTTGGATTGAAGTCGTGTGCTGAGATCCACTCCCTTCCTCACCATGAGGCCAGCCGAATTCTGGAGGGGGCTCATGAGGCAGCTGGGCAGGCGCTGTCTGTGGTGGCCTTCAAGATGTGGCTGGAGAAAGCCTTGAGTGCTCTGCTCAGAGCTTGGAGCTGACCTTGCTTTTAGCAGGGGTTGGAGTAGAGACCTCTCATGGCCCCCTCCAACAAGAATTATCCTGTGGTCCTGGACCAGGACGTGGTTATGCTGAGCATTATGTAGAAGGCTGTTAATGCTGTCCGTAATCTCCTGTCCCAAGGTTATCCTGGCAGCTAAAAATCTTTCTTCAAGTAATACCAACAGAAGTCATTTCAGTTGAAGTTAAGCTGTCAGTGCCTCTTTTCTTTATCTGAGTCAGTTCTGTCTTTTTCTGTTGCAAGCCTTTTCCTGTCAATTTTGCTAATCACTATTTTAGATTCATAGTATTAATAAATGTCCACACAAATTCCCGCAAATGGTGAAATAATACATCCTGTAAGTACATCTGGAAATGTGCACACAGAAAAGAATAGAAGCATTGAGGATGCATTAGTCTAATATGACCAAAACTGTCTGTAGATGCAGCAGAGGTTTGAAAGAGATTCAAGCAGGAATTGTCTTTTGAAGGCAAGCTGGGCTAATGAAAGCAAGATGATGTCTTAAATAGTGTTGCTGGGTCTTGGCAATAAAGATTCAGATGGAGTAGCCTGCAGGAGAGGTGAGCAGAAACCAGTTAGTTATCCCATCATGGCAGAAATGTGAAGAATATTGCAACCCTGGAGGAAGGAAATAATTTAGAAGAAATGTTTCACAAAAGATTGAAAAAAAAAAAAAGAGGGAAAGAAAGATCAAGGTATTTAAAGTAGTACTGGGGCTGAGTAAAAATTGTTGAGATCCTGAATTAAATTCTGGTAGGCATCAGAGAGCTGAAACTGAGAACTAGACTACGAGAAAATCCTAGCTTAATTTTGGAGGTATCTTTTGGGATTTACCAGACTGCAATTTTAATTGTTTCAAAGTGCAGAAGGAAGAGAGAGGCACAATTCTCTTAATGATGTGTGGTGTCAGTTTTGGTGATCATGATATGCAGGATTGTGATATCCTTGCATGTCATTACAGTAAACTGAGTAAACAAACTGCAGACCCTTTGGGAGATTGAAAAGCAAAGTTAAATCTCCTAACAAAGTGTCTGCAAAATGTGGACAAAGGTGAATTTATGTGAAAGTTGGCACATGGAAGGCTAATGCCTGAAACACTGCCCTTCCTCTGGGTAGAGCTGCTGTGTAAGAAGTGAAACTGGTTTACAAAAGCCCATCAAAAGGGACCTGATATTCTTTATAAAAGCATATGTTATATCCTGTACAATGGAGAAGAGGTGGAAGAGTTTTTTTCCTTGAGCAGCTCCTAAGGCTCCATCCAGCTGTTGTTGGAATGTGAGCAATGCTCATGCTTCTTGTGCCTCTGTGGCCAAGTGTAACACTGGACGTTGCCTGAAGGTTTCAAAGTGAAACTCAGCCCTGTGGCCACAAGCAAAGTGCAGATTAGTGACGGGTTAAATGCTCGTAGTTCTGTGTTGGTATAAAAATAGCACAACATTGCTTCTCCCTCCCTTCTTCCCTCCGTCTTCAGGCTAATGGTTGTGGAAAAAAGTGAGCTCTGTGGTCTCACCGACAACAACCGCATGACCCTTCAAAGACACCAAGGTACCCACGTGGTGGGTGTGGGGTCAGTGAGTGAAGTCACCTCGGCTCTGCCTCCCCAGGGGCTGTGTGTGGCTTGTCAGTAAGAAGGAGGGGGAGTACAGACTCTTTTGGTGTCCCTTTTTCACCTGGCAATCAAATTATCTATTAAACTGTGACCCCATCTCCAAAGCCTCAAGAAGTCCTCTTCTTGGCCACCATATCAGAACACTGGGAGAGGAGCACTTGAGGATGGCCAGAGAGTGAGGCAGGGCAGGACCGGGGAATGCAAAGGAAAACTTGGCTCAGAAGGCACAAAGGAGTAACTGGTCTCTCAGGGAGGATGAGGATGCAGAGCTGGTCCCGAGGTCTGGCTAGAAGTTTGTCAGTGGGCTTGGCAAACCAACATGGAGGGTAAAGGTGAGTGAAGGATGAGCTCTGTGTAGTAATTAATAGGTAAAGAATTCAGTGAGCAGGGCCTGGTGTAGGTTTTGAGGGTTGTTCAGGGACACTTTGCATGTTGTGGTCAGACTCTCATGGGAACAACGCAAGGTGGCTACATGAACCAAATGGTTCTGTGCATGGCCTGTGTCTCTGGCTGAGGTTTTTGGGAAGCCTCACAAAACAGTTGAACTATTTCCACTGTCAGTAAAACTCAGGAATGACAGTGGAGATGCTGTTCTCCAGTAACAAAATGTTTATGCTTTGTATAAATTGATCTCATAGTTTGATTAATGTGCTGGGTTTCAGTAATAGCTGCACTTAATGATGTAACAATCACACCTGAAAGGTTTCCTTCTTCTCATTGTAGATGGATGGTGACAGCTCAACAACGGATGCTTCTCAATTAGGAATTGCTGGAGATTACATTGGTAGCAGTCACTATGTGATACAGCCTCACGATGGTAAGAAATGAGAGAGTAAATACTACTATTTGTCTCTGTGTGTATACATATATTTTCTTCCAGTGCTTGTATAGTTCTCTGCTATCTTTTCTCAGGCTAAGAATTTGCAATTGTTTTCATAATGCCTCACTGTATAAAGCATTTTTTCTGCAGTCTGAAGGGAGGAAGTTGGATTTTTCAATGTTGGCACTGAGACCTTGAGGGGGTGACAAAAAAAATTTACATTCTAGGAAACAGTTTGTATTTTGACATGACATTAAGAATGGTTGGTGATCAGCAGCCATGTACATTTCTGTGCGTAATGTGATAAAATGCTATCTTTATAAAGGTATTCTGATGTTGCATCTATTTTAAAAATTATTTCTATGATGTTAACACACTGTGCTTTCAAAGGTCTTCATCCTTCAGTATAAGATTTTAAACTGAATGATTGCCTGCTGTCTATCAAATATAATTTCTATTAACTTTTCTTCATTTCATTAGACACAGAAGACAGCATGAATGATCATGAAGATACAAATGGCTCAAAAGAGAGTTTTAGAGAACAAGATATATATCTTCCGATTGCAAATGTGGCAAGGATAATGAAAAATGCCATACCCCAAACAGGAAAGGTAATACCCTTGTCTGGTAAAGGAGGTGTTAGGTTAAGGAGGAGTTTGATTCTGTCCTCTCAGGGAACTTGAGCTGATAGAACAACGTATTTTTCCAAATGATGCTGGCTTGTTGGAGAAAAGCATTATAAAAGAAAAGGAGAAAAAAAAAAGCCAGGAGCAGGAGGTGATTGAGACCAAGTCCATTTTTCTTAGATTTCTGAAAGCTTTTACTAACTGCTGTAATTAGAGCATCCAGAACTGTTCTTCATAGGGCTTTCAAGAGCTTCCTTTTTCTAGGATGTGTTCTCTGAAATTGTCATAAAGGATCAGCCTTGGTGACAATCGCTAAGAATATTTTCTATGCAATTCTCTTGAGAGATTTAGTCTGCTTTCATTGAGGTGCATAAAATCTGGAATAAGTGAGTCATTTTGGCGGAAATAGAAATCCAGTCTTCATCCTGAAGGAAAGAGAATGGAATATTCACATATCCAAATGCCAAAGTGACCTAAGAAGTCTGCATTATACCATGGAGCAGATAAGGCCAGATATTGAAAGCCTTATTTATTTCTTACTTCTAAGAATAGACTTTTTAATCCATTCTGCTGAGCTGGTGATTGTATAAGTGTTTCATCGTTCTATCTGTTTATCTTAACCTTTGCAGGGCTCCTATGACTTGCTGTTTCTCTATTGTTTTCCAATACAATTCCAGCCACAGTAACATTTCCTCTAGCTAAAACTGATCTCTCTTTTTTTGAGATCACTCTAAATAGAAGCAAGACATGATTTACTTGCATCTGCTTGTATTTTTTTTAGTGTTCAGGGCTTTCTGGAGATCTGGGTGCTACATTTGTAACTTTGCTCTGAAAAACTCTACCCTAGTCCATATTGTCATAAATTTTTAGTGTTCAAGATGAGATTTTTCTCAAGAATTCAGCATATGGGATGTAGAACTATCTTGAAAAATCAGGATGGTTTTTTGTGAAAAACTGCAAGGGAAGATGCTGGCTGATGACTTCTTTTTAAAATCTCACCCTACATGTCTGAAAATATCAGAGGAACTAGCGAAGATTCTGAACACAGTGCTTCATTTTTTTTTAGGTTCTTCTGATGTGAAGAATAAGAATCTTAATTATTATAATCTTTTTGTTGACTCTTGTCAGCTTCCCAAGTAATCATAAGTAATGCTTGCTGTAATTTTAAGTCAGGTAAATTACTTTTGTCCAGCTGAAAACTGTAATCAAATTTACTTCATTCCTGCCAGGGGCATATGTTTCTTCATTTGAATTCTCATTTGGAAAATTTATACCAGAATATTAAAGCATTAGAAAAGCTTGCTGCTAGGCATGTATTCAACTCCTTGAATCTGGGCAGGATAAAAATACGTATTATTGCTGAATTTGTGGGAACATACTGCAGTGGGGTTGAAACTGCTGGGTCTCTTAAAAAAGGTGGAAGTGGGCTATGACATTTTAATGAACAGGTTTGAAGAGACATAGGTAAGCAAAGCAGGAAGTACTGAGATGCATCTGTGTGTAAAAGCTTGTACAGAAATTAGTTAGGACTTCAGGAGATCCTGGCAATTGGCTGTGCTGCTGGAAATAGTAAAACATGGGTAAAATCGTGTTGCAGCTGGTCTTAGAGCAGTGAGGACATCCAGTGGTTCCCTGTACAGGTGTTGCCTAAAGGGTTGTTATCATTGGGTTTTGGGATATTTCCTTTATTGTCTGGTGTGTTCTTTGGGGATTTTGTGGTGAGTTTTTTAAAATCTTGTGTCTTAATTAATGATTTTATGATTCTTTTTCCTTACTAGATTGCTAAGGATGCAAAGGAATGTGTACAAGAGTGTGTAAGTGAATTCATCAGCTTTATAACATCAGAAGCAAGTGAGAGGTGTCACCAAGAGAAAAGAAAGACCATCAACGGAGAGGATATTCTCTTTGCCATGTCTACCTTGGGGTTTGATAGCTATGTTGAACCTTTGAAGTTATACCTCCAAAAATTCAGAGAGGTACATACGGGTATTTCGTCATTTATTTAACCTGTTGTGTTTATCCTTAGCTCTCTGTCGTTGTAATTGTATAATGGGTAACTTGCACAGTATCTCACAGCTCTTGGTCAGGCAGTAATGTAATTTTTAAAAGCATTCCAGAGGATGTCAAGAGAAAAAGGAGGAAGTAAGCATTTTGATTAGAGTTGCTGATACTGAGTAGTTAAAGCTTTCAACTGAATAAATTCTCTAATATATTGGTGGTAGTAAATTGCTCTGTTCTTTAAAGGTGCCTATTAATGTTTAGTTTGATCTTTGGGTTCAGTCAATATGTATTGACTGCATCCTCTGAGGAACTGGCTTAATGCCTATTGTTTGTCTGGACTTCAGATCTGCAAAAGATCTGAACTGGTTTTCTTCCATTGGAATAATGATTCACATGGAAAGCTATCTGCTTCAATGGGGTTTTTTGAATTATTTTTTTAGCCTGTCCCTCAGTTTGCTTTTGATACATAGTACATGCTAGGTATGCGATCCAAACTGTTTAATTTATCCCTTCTCTAGCAGAAAGTGGCTTTTTTCCTTTCAGCAATTTAGACCTTTTCAAAAAGGAAGTAGTTTCTGCTTGGGTTTTTTGTTCTGGCCTTCCTCCCCCTGTCTAAATTGGCAGTGCCATAGATAAGGATGCTCTTCAGAGTTTCTTTGTTTTGTAAGCCTAAGATTTTTTTAGGTTAGACTCACTAATGATATTTGTTTTGCTGACAGCACTTAAAGCTTCCCCTTCCCAGAAGGTCATTTGCTTGATAACCGAGTAACAGAAGGTGTAACATGAAGCTGGAGAAGTGCTGTGTGCTGTCTTTTCCAGTTCTGTGTAGCAGTTGTACAAGCTGTGATAGTGCTGTGTGCACTTTTGTTAAAAAGGCGAGGATTGCCTAAGTAGTTCCAGTACTACTGAATAAGTCTGAAGTGGGTCTGTGCTACTTTCCTTTTTAATTGACCATTTTTGCCGATTACAGATGCTGTGGTAGCCGAGTAGTTGGTTTGGGTTTTAATGCATGGGTGGATTGAATAGCTTTGCTCATCAGTTTTAAATGTCCATTCCAGCAAGGGTGTCTTCAGGATGAAACACTTCTGTTTTGTAACTGAGTATTTTGTCTGCAGCAAGCAGCTGCAGAGAATCTTTTTTTTATGTTGTTTTCCTAGATGTTCTTATGTAATAGCATGGAGCATCAAACTTCAAACTTGTAAAACTGCATGCAGATGACTGGGGGCTTTGGCTTTCTGTGCTGATATCCTTTCTGGCTGTAGTCCTTGATGTGGGAAAAGAAATTCTATATCTTAGTTTTAAATGTCAGCTCTTAGTTGTGTGGTGATGGCGCTTGTGTGTGGTTGGTAAGCAAATGTTGCACATTCTTGGTAGTTGAGATTCTGTGATTTCTTGTAAATGCTCCTTCTGGATTACCACAGATTTTTGACTTTCTGAAGAAGGTGAAAAGCTTTTCTTAGAACCACACAGTCCTAATTTGCCAAGTTTTTGTTTCAGGAGTATGGCTAAGATGAAGAACACTCATGTAATGTGCACATTCTCAAATCCCATAGAGTTTTACATGTCTTGGATTTCAAGCTCCAGCTGTTGCACTGTGACTCTTCTGCAAGTTTCAAACCTTGGCTAGAGCTCCTGGGGCTTTGAAAAAATCTCAAGCTTTTTTTTTGCTTTTTTTGTGCTCTCTCTTTTTAGGCAATGAAAGGAGAAAAGGGAATTGGGGGGACAGTCACAACTGGAGACGGTCTAAGTGAGGAGCTCACAGAAGAAGCATTTAGTAAGTAATACTTTTAAATGTATTATGTTATTACTTCAGCTTTTGTAAAAACAGCACTTCCTTCAGGCATCACCATTCTTACTTGAGGAAAATATCCTGGACTGGCCATATGTTATACCTGTAACCCATTGAGATTTTCATTTGAGGTGTCTGGAGGATAACCTGAGCTCAGATAAACTCCTCCCAGTGAATAGAATTTTGGTCAGAAGTTATATGGGGATAAATGATGACACCCCAGTAATAGCTAATGTCAGCTGTGGAAAATTTATAAATGCATATATTAGTGCTAGTATTTTTCTCTACACTTAAACACAGGTTGTAATGAAAGGTGCAAACCTTTTCTTTTCTTTTTCCCCAGTAGCTACATATTTAGGCCTCCATTCATGCTACTTGAAAGACTGTTGGGAGGAAAAAAGTAAAATAAAATCCTCTTGATGAGGAGCTCATCTTTGAGAAACGAGGCAGAGAAGAAAATAATCTTTGTCTAATTCTAAAACACTCGATATTTCTTACATTCAAAAGAATGCACAGATTGGCAACTAAAAGGTGTAGGGCAAGGAGTATCATGTGCATTCAGTGTAGTTTTTCTTCCTTTTACTGTGGATTAAAGCCTGACAGCTTTTGAGATTTGCACTGGTTTTGTTAGTGCTGGATTCTTGCAGGTAGTCTCCACCTTGGCTTTTAAATGTTACGGGCTGGTAATGTTAAAGCTGATACAAGAGAAGCACAGCTCTAGTTGTATCTACTGACAAGATTTAGTTTTTCAAGTATCTGATAAATACTCTGTTTAAAATCACTGGTAAACTACTGAACTAGCAAAAATTCGAAGCCTGAGGACTAAAATGTCCTGTCCAGGACTGGAAATACACTTTGTATACTCTATTTGATGACTTTGGCTACTTAAAACAGTGCAGACTCTTTGGGTCTCTTCTAGTCTGGAAGACGAACTCATAAAACTGGCTGGAAATTAAGAATCTAAATCTAAATATTGCAAGGGACTTACAGAAAACTTAATCTTTTTAATATGACTAATTTTACAATTTAAGATTAGGCAATGGAAATAATAAACTCTTATTCATAGTCACTCTACATAGTAACTCTGTTTGTTCTGAAGTAGTAAGACACTATCAGAACTGTGGGCCCTTGGCTATGCTGCTAATGGTTTCTAGATTGAAGCTCTTGAGAGTCGGTCCAGTTTGGAAGCTTGTTAAATCAATATATAGAAATTGTTCTAAGAGTTTTATTTTGTATATATCCTGATTTGTATAATTCTGATTTCCACTTCACACATGTAAACTGCAGTTCAAGAATTTAGGGAGAATATGTAGTTGGAAACTTCTCATTGTGTCTGTGTCCAGTATCTTGTTTTATATGGGAAAAGAGGCATAATCACAAAATTTCTTCTCTCAGTACTCATGGGCTGCTTAACCCAAGTACAATGCCCACCAGAAAATGAAAACCAGAGTCAAGGAATCGTCTTACTCCATGGATCCTCTGTTCCCCTTTCAAGTTTGATGTGGTCTGTTAAGCTTCAGAAGGCTGAAGAGCTGCTCCTAGATGCTTGTTCAAATATCTCAGACCTAGGAGCCAGAGTACTCTATGAAATAAACCTTAAGTTGCTGTGACATGAAAAGAGCAACTTCAGAAATGTTCTGGCAGGATTAAGGATGCAAAGGACATGTTGCAATAGTAGAAGAAGGTAAAAAAAAATGATGTTGAGTTACTGCCCATTTCAAGTACTGCAGGTATTTCTGTCCATAGGGGCAGCTATAGATCTGTCCAGAATGATGGTGTCACTGCAGCAGCAGCAGCAGTGATAGCTGTGCTTCTGTTGCACAGCCCTCAGCTCTTTGTGTTGGCCTCATGCCAGGGCAGGATCAGGGACTCTCCATTAAGCTGTGTTTGGTATGGAACATGAACACTGAAAGGCAGTAAATTTTGGACCTGCCAGAGCCACTCTTACTATGATCTTAATACATCTCCTAGTCTGCATTTGAAAATTTGTACAATGAAGGAGGAAGGAAAAAAAATAGGACAAAAATCCTAACCAAAAATCCAATTACAAAACCCTCAAGTGTCAGCTTTCAAATGAAAACTGTTAGGACTTTGCTGTGTTTTCAGAATTTTGTGTTGGTTATACATCTTGTTTATACTTAGTAACTGGAAGAACAAAACCCCATTGTTTGTGTCCTAGGAGAAAATGTTGTGCTACAGCGACTTAAAGTACAATTTTAAGAGTTTTGCTGCTTTGCTGCCAAGTAGCAGTTGTAAGGCACCTACCCTGAATGTGAGAGCTCAACATACATGTTATTGTAAAGGTTTGCCTTGGAGCATCAGTCCCTGTGTTTTCTCTCTGTATCTCAGAGGTACTTTTTACTCCTTTTTTTGGCCACCTCTTTGCTCTGTGAAACCAGAGCTCTTGTGTGTATCCCGAAGGACGCGCTGAAGTCAACCAGTGTAATACCAGGCTCTGGCAGTGCCTTTTATTTTTTGTCATTGCCAGTTCCTCTCTTCTGCCTTCCATGGGGCTTCCATATTATGGAGTTCCTGATGGATCCAATTTATGAAGCAACGCAGTGATTTCACTGAGTTCCTTCCATACACCTATGCTCAAGGGCTAACTTTGTCTTTAAACAAAGCCAACTGAATTCTCCAGGTTTCTTGGGATACTGGAGATGGCCTTTTCAGTGGTCAGGGTAGCTAACTCCACTCCATTTGCCTGTGTACAGGTGTGGATGTTCTGCTTCAGGCACATCTGGCGGACAAACAAGGTGCAGTCTTACTCTCAGGACAAAACTAAGTTGAATTTTTAAGTGTTTCCTCTGAATGGGAATAAACTTATTCCCTTGTAACACTTGGTAACAAGTGTGTCTGTGCCAGTGTAGCATGGTAGCTCAGGAGGTTAATGGCTCTGGAGTCTGGGGGTGGACCACAATTATGTAACGATGACAGCCACATCAAACGAGGCTCTGTGATACCAAGTAGTTCCTGCCTAACTTTTTTTAAATGCTCTTTCTTTCAGCTAACCAGTTGCCAGCAGGCTTAATAACCACAGATGGCCAACAGCAGAATGTTATGGTCTACACAACATCGTATCAACAGGTACTGTATTCTGTCCTCTACTGTCCCTTCTGCTGCTAACTCCAAACACTAATTCAGCTGCTCTGTTCTGAAATATGAGAATCAATTTTATTTAGTCTTTTGGTGGTGGCTGTTGTGCCACTCCAACTCTGAGAATTCATGACTGCCTGCTGTGAACTGCTCTGCAGCTTCAGAAAAGGTGCATTGGAATGTAAGCTTGTATTTTCTTTCTCTAGATCTCTGGTGTTCAACAAATTCAGTTCTCATGATTTTGAAGAAAACTTTCCATCTGGGAACACAAGACGGAAAACCTGTGCAACTCTAATGAAGAGGCAGTTTTAATGACTGGTGAAGAGATTTATCTCTTTGTATATTAAATAGCTGTAATGTAGCTACCAGAAGCTTGACTAATTGAGGTGTGAGTTCTGACTCAAATCTTTTTCATGATGATTTTAAAGAAACAATTGGATTTTAAAGGTATTAAAGTATTTTTGTTTTGTACAAGAGTTTGTTGCTCTGTATAACTCCTGTATGCATTGTATATTGCAATTTATTACTGTCAGAGATTTGTAGACAGTTTCTTATTTTCATATTGAATCATGTTACTTTTGTAATTCAGGTAAACAGCTGGGTTAATTCATGTTTACCCTTTGAATAAAATTGTAAGGGTAAAGTTCATTTTTGAATGCAAGTTGCCTTTATTATAAAGATTGAGTTAGTCTTGGTTATGTAACTTGTCTTGCATGACAACCTCAACTAACTTTACATGTCAGCTTATTTATTGAAATTTTGGAAGGGGCTTTTCCCTCATGAAACTAGCAGCTCAAAAGAATTGCTACAAATGTTTTTCTAATGTAACTTCTGAATTACAGGTTAATCAACACCAATGAATGCTCTACTACATTTAGAGGTTTAGAGCTTATCAACAGTGTTGATGAAAGCACTGACTGTGTGATGCAGGTTTTCTTCGTTATTTTTTTTCAGTTGCATTAACTCTCCTTAGACTTACTTTGATACTTTTAAGGTAGTCTTTCTGCTATTGAAATAACTCTTTATGTATGGCTTTTAGAATCCCAAACTTAGAAATACAAGGGTGGGGGGTGGAATTTTCTAGTCCTTGTGGTAAAAGATCTCATTTTAACTTTTTACTGAAATGTTTTAACATTTCTTGTGAGTCTGTGGGAGCTCAAAAGTGGTCGTGATGTTCTGTGTCTGGGCTGCGTGTTGTGTGTGATTGTGAGTGTGCGTGTGTGAGTAGCTGACAGCTGAACAAGTGATACAAATCTGAAATGGAAGACAGACTTCAGGTTTGCTGTCGCTTTCCTGATTTTGCAATAAACTCTACCTAGGTAATGTAGTTCTGTATATGTAGTGAGCTGTTCTTGGTAACATTGCTGTTTCTTTAATAATGGGGTGGGTAATCTTGTTGCCATGTCTTAGCCTGTTAGGGTAGGGGTGGGGGTTTTAGTAATATCTTTCTCAGACTGAATTTGGGACCTTTGGTATTTTTACTGTTTGCAGTGGACTGAAATGTAATATATTAATTATCTTTCCACATACCTGTTACTAATTTAAGCAAACTACACCTTGAAACTGCTGCCATATAATTTCTTGCTGGTTTTGTCTTTTCTGACAAAAAAAAGAAAAGTAATAGTTTGATATTGGGAAATTAGTTTAACCTAAGACAGTCCAGAAGCCTGAAATAGGCAGTTCTTAAGCTAAACAAAAACTTTCTGTATGTGCAGATTTGAGCAGTGTTTCTTGCCAGTCAGCATCCTGCTGGCAGGGCAGGGCCTCTGGAGGTGATCCAGTGTGTTCTGGGGCAGTCTGCATGGATGTTCTGGGGTTTGTGGCAGCCTGTCCTTCTTCAGCAGCTATGACTGAACAAATGGGGTTTTTCATTAAATGTAAAAATGAATAACACAATCCCTACAAGAGCCCCTTCTGTTTGTATTTCGTTTATTTCAGGCCAGCATTGCCTGTTCTTGCTGTTCCCAGATTTGCAATGGAAAAAAGCTGTGATAACAGTTAAGGGGAAGCTATGAGAGATTTGGCATTTTGATGTATAGAAAGGGGGCTGAGGTGATCCCACACACTTGCTTGAAACAAGCAGCATTTTCAGTCTGCCCTCTCTGCTGTGAGTTTAGGTTGAAGTGTGTTAAGTTTGTGGTTTATACACCATCATGTAAGCAATGAAGCTGATACTGTTTTTCTTTTTTCTTTCTTCTCCCTTCACCCTCTGAAGGCCAGGGACAAAACTGCTACCAACTTGCTCATTCTCTTCCTGAAACTACAGATGTAAAAGTAATAGTACAACACTTTGTTCCATGTCTCTCTGAAACCATTCTCCTAATAAAAGTTTGCAGGGTACTGTAGCTATGGTACAACAAATAAATGTGGTCTGAAGAAACACTTGCCTAATTTATATTAGCAGCAGCACAACCAGTACATTCTTTACTTTTGTTTAACAAATCTGTGTTCTCATTTTGCTCTTTTTAAGTATTCAAAGTTTACAACTAGCTGAGACCCAAACCAAGAATGACCATTCCTGCTGCATCTCTTCTGTTTCTACAAAACTGCTGTCTTTGGTCTTCTGAATGTTTTGTTTGAACTAAGATACCCCCCAACTGAACTTGAGTTCAAGACAGGTGTGGCAGCCTATGCTAAGACTTGCTTGAAATAGCAGTGATGGTCAGAGATCTTTTTCCAAAAATAGGGCCTTTTTGAGGTGCCTTTTCATGAAACAAGCAAGTTTTACCACAGTAATTTTTTAAAAAAGGAATTTGTGTGTAACTTGATCCTTCTGATATTTCTTTATAGGGTGCTTTTGGTGTTATTAAAAGCACAGAAATGCTGTTATCTCTAAGCTAATTTAGATGGTGTTCTTCTACATCCCATTTTCGTTACAGGCATAATGGGAGGTGAGGCTCTGCCTTCACCAGTCTTGTTGATGTACACAAGCATTGTTACTATTTTATTTATTCCTCCCTTCTGATCTCTACTGAATGCTAAAATAGTGGCTGGATGGTGTAGGCAGAACATAGATGGAGCTCTAGCATGAGGTGGTACATCCTGAATACCTACTGACCCATGCTTATCTGCCTGTAGCTAAAAATCAGCCTGAATTATGTGGGCTATTCTTTAAAGAGCTGTCTTCCTTGTACTGCACTCTGGATCACTGTGAATGATGTAGGATGATCCCTATTGCAGGGTTTGAGGATGATGCTCATTAGCATGTTGTAAGCATGGATAGGTGATTTCTCTTGCCCTTGGCAGGAGAGGAAGCATGTGGGCAACTGCACACACCCAGGAGATTGCTCAGTGGAAAGCAAGGGGCAGAGCCAAGGGCTAGTGTGTTCCCCAGCACCTTGCTGTCCTGGTAGGAGTTGGCAGCACCCTTGCTTATAGCTATAACATTCCTCATTTTGCAGAGCTCTGAATGTGATTAATGTTCCAGTTCAATCACAGAGACTGGCAGCCTCTGTTGCATTTACAGCAGTAAGACAAGTCCCTGTATTACCAAATGGTGCAGGCTCGACTTTTTTGGGGTTTGATTTGTATCAAGTAGAAGAAAGGAAGTTTTTCAGTGAAACTTGAAGTGAATTTTCTTGTGTCTGTAGATGAAAAAAACCTACAAACCTGGATGTATATTCTGAGTAATGCTGTAAGGAAACTGTAATTTATGTGGGGCCCAAGCAGTCCTATAGGAAGAAGTTAAACATTGATTGATAATGTTAACTCTAATGGAACTCTTATTGTTCCCCTGTCAGGCTGGTTTGGTGAAGAGAGCAGTGGTGGGAGGATGTCTTCTGGATGTGGTACACGCTAAGACATGTACCTAGTTGAAAATACCAAACAATTTCTCCTCTTTGAAAATCAGATATGCTGTTCTGGCAAAATAATTCACACTTCCACCCTTTCAAAGGCTAAAAAACACATTTAAGCAACCAAATATTGATCTGTTTCCCTATTGATTTGTGAAATCGGCATGCTAATGGACTGCAACAGCACCTCTGACCCTCAGGATGTAAAAGTTTAATGGGAAGCTCCCTGGAAACTGCCAGTTCAGCTTGCAGTGACATCCAGGGCCTTGTGCTCTTGGGAGGAAGGGCAGTTTGCTGCTATGCACAATAGTCTCCAAATTGGTGCCAGCTGCACTGAGTTCATTAAATCCAAGTCTCCAAGGGTGGCTGTGGAGGCAGGGCTAGAGGTGACGCAGTGCACAGCAGCTCTGAAGGAGTCTGCTACCCTGCTTTAAGAAATCTTCCAGGCAAATTTCCAGGATAATTTCCTGGAATATTTTACTGCAGCATGTTGGGCAAGAGGAGGACCCATTTATCAGAGCAGTGGCACCTGATTTACTTTTGTGTGAAAGAAAACTATTGAGGGTTTAAATCTGCTGGGCAGAGGAGCATCCTTCGGGCTACTAATTTAATGTGTGTGTGCCTGATACTTACCTAGCCTGTACAGCAACATGAGCAGCAAATAAAACCACCTCCAACAGCACAGCCACGACTCAGTTCAGGTGCAAGGGCCTTGTCACTCAAAATACAGCTGCAGCTAAAACATTTGCAGCAGCACATCAGGAGCAGGATATACTATTTTTACTGTTCTCTGCACCCTGTGGGAAGACAGTCGACCCCAGCAGACCTCATGTCCCATCACTGTCAAGAGCAGCATGGCACAGCTAAAGGATGTTGAGATACACAGGTTTGTTTCTGTGCTGTCCAACTCCTCCCTGGCCCCAGCCAGGAAATCCAAACCCACCAGACACCTGAGCTCCCTGTGCAGGGTAACATCCTGGAAAAAGCAACCTGGTGAACAGGGAGATGCCAAGAACCAGCTGACAGGAAAAGCTAAGCAGAGTGGGAGAAGGGAAAGGATCCGAAATCTCACCTCCAGCCAGCTGGAAAGCATTTCTGCTACAAGGAATCAGGTTCCATCACTGTGGGATGGGAACATGGAGATTGCAGAGCCTGGGGAGTGCTGCAGCAGAGGATGAGTCTACTCTCATTCTGTCCAAAACCACAAGCAAAAGCCATGTTTTACAAGCCAAGCAGCTGAAACTCATCCAGAATGTCTCTGGAGTAGAGGCAGTGGGATCAAGTTCTGTACACACCAGAAGAAGAAATATTGACAATAACTGGCCATTTTGTGTTGTCTGGCTTGACAGCTCCCATGTTGCTTCAGATGGCTGTAATGTAAGTAGCTGAAACCTCAAGCTGTTAGATTGATATTTCAGATCTTCTTTTTCAAGACAGTAATTGCAGAGAGTTGCTCCCAGACTCCAAACACTTTCCTTCTGGAGAAGGCAGCATTTAACGTCAACACATAAAAGTCTCTTCCCTACTCAAGCAAAGTACAATGAAGAAATAATTAGAAAACTGCTACTAAAAAGAAAATTTTGAGACATTTGTTAATGCTGCTCAAAGTTACAAGAACACTGCTTGTACCTAATAACTTTTTGTTAAAAGAAAAGTACCAGCACTGCATGCAAGCAGTGTGATGGTAACTCTAAAAGGAGTGATAGTTACTCTAAAAGGCATTTAAGAATCCCTGGCAATAAATATTTAAATAAGTGGAAACAAACAAACAAAAAAGGATGCAAACAAAACAACAAGGTTTTGAACTTTCTAAAATGGCATATACCCAGTGTGCCTCTTTTAAGGATCACTTGGAAATAACTAAATATTGATAACTTTCATGTGTGGATAACGGTATTTTAGAATTTCAACAGATACAGAAATAACTCTCTGAACACTAGGACACACAGAAATGCTTTGTCTCTTTTTCTCTTTGAAGACACCACATCCAAGCCCAAGTTTTCATTTTAAGGAGCTGCTGTTCCAACTTAGCAATTACATTAGCTATTAAAAGCAGATGCTTGTGAGAGGCAAGAATCCCCTCAATAAAAACAATGACAGCAAACTATGCTCAGCCCTAGTTTGGGAGATATTTTTGTTACTCTGAGGGCTAAGTCCAAGAAGTACCATTAAGTACTTCAGGCTTTTGAAAGATGCAGGGAATAGGCCAAGCTGTAATTTACCACATTTATAGATGCCAGATTTTCACCATGTAAGGATGGAATAAGACAACGGGGCCCAGTAGCTCACACAGATCTCCTGGGCCTTCCTGCCATTCTAACCCCTCTTCCAGGGGCTGCAGGTGCAAGACTGCAATTCTCTGGCTGAGCCCCACCTCATTCATTCATGCTAGGATCCAGCTGGGTGCCCACCCTATCCCCACCTGCCCCACACTGTGGGGATTTCTTCTCTGGGAGAAGCACTGGAGGTGCAGTATCCTAAAGACTCCATGGAACAAGAGGATTCATTTTAAGCTCATCTGCCTGATACTTTCAGCTAACTACTGGAAATTCTAATAAAAGGGATCTCCACTTCCAAATCAATGGCAGACACCCCAAAATGAAGATCTCGCTACTATTAATAGGAGGAGGAACACACTCATTGCCCACACAGTGCCAGCAGTTAGTGCTCCACCCTGTCCTGGGAATCTGGAAATGCTTCAGTGTCAGAACTGGAAGCCACAGAATAAAAGCCCTGACGTTTTGCTCACCAGAAATATAGAAATACCCTAGGGACCAGCTAATGCTATAAAGAAAAAAATAAAGCAATCTGAGTTGTTTTTAAGATAAATTCATACAGCAAATTCAAATTTGTGTTCAAGAGAGAGTAACTCCTACTCTGAAAATCTTATTAACAGAAAGAAAACAGCACGAGGGGATTCTTTCCTGATGTTTTAGGTTTTCCCATTTGTTTTCCACTAATGCAAGAATCACAAATAACAAGACAACAACCATTATTACCATAGCTGGGAACACAAAGAAGGAATCAATCTGGAGCAGACAGCTTTTAGCAGTTTCTCATGTGAAGTCTCTTAAGGAGGTCTAGACACAATCCTGTAGACCTTTCAGTTCACTTGTTCCTCTCTGCTCCCCTGCTTCTGGCAACACATATTGCTTATTCCCACAAGAGTTCCCCATAGCCAGCTTCCATAAAAGATTAGCAACTTGCCCCAGGATGGTGTCACTTTGAGCAGAGCTGGACATGAACAAAATTCAAATCCTTAGCAGGAACCTTCTGAGCACACTAAGAGCTCATACATCTTTATAACAAACTGCAACAAAGCAGCACCAAACTCTTTGTCACTCACTCTCAACAGCAGTGACATAACCCCTGTAGAGACAGGGGATGCAATGTCAAAATTTCAGTTCAGAGGCCACGGCCTGCGAGGCACAAAGGCATGGAAAGGAGCAGAGTAATGGTGAGTGCAGAGCAACTGCAGGAGGAGGTCAGGCAAGGATGTTGGGAGAACCTCAACTAAGGAAAAAGCTCATGAGGTAACCAAGAATTAACTTGGGAGACAATATTTATGACAGTGTAGTAGTATTATTACAGTGCTTCTCATTAAACCCTCTTCCCCAGCTCGACAAATTTACTCACTCTCTTCTTCGCATCAGAAATTCCAAGTTTGTACATGTGCACCTCTGAAAAAACAGACACACTTCGGTGTTTACAATGCATTTGATAGGACAACCACTTTATTACAAAGAACAAACAATGCTTCAAAATAAGACTAATCAACTTGTATCGTACAAAATGTCAGTTTCCTTGTAGAGGTCATTAAGTAACAGGCTGTAAGACTAAGTTCATATCAAATTCACTATCCAGATAACAGTAATACTTATTATATCCTCAGAGTTTATGGCATGATCATGTGCTCTACTCCAAACTACATTCAAAAGATATTGCTATAATTACTTTGAAAACACAAAGTGTAGGTTATTGTTCATTTCATTTCCACTTTCACAAGAACATTCTGAAGATGAAGCTGTAGCAGGGTCTGCCATAACTGGCACGACTGTCCTATGCTTACACAGTCACAACCTCTCTAAGGAGTTTAGTAAGCCTAGACATTTCTACAATATAGATACTGTAATCTGATAGATTTCAGCTTCTGTTACATGTCCTTTAGCAGTATCTGAAATAAATGGAAAACACGGAGTCTCAAAGAGCTGGTGTCAACAGTCTTCTGAACTTTAAAATCGAACAATCAATATTTGTCTGATACCTAGTTGATAGGCAAACAGGTGAGATTTAGACATTATAAATACAGTTCTAAAAACAGACCACAAAGTGTATTTTACAGTGTGTACCACAATTTCAGTTTAAAGTAAAACCGTGAGCAACTGAAGAGTTGCATATGATCACTATTCAACGTCACCCAACTTGGACAAAAAAGAGAAAGTGACATCTTATGTCAAGTCAGCTGGAGAAAGCACACTCACAAGGAAATTATACTTTCATTGAAAATGCCACAGTTTTACCCTTTGGTAGTCGTGACATACCCACCGAAAAAAGAAATTGTGCAAAGCATGTGAAACCAAGTGCAAAAAAACTCCACCCAGACACACCCAACAGGTTTTATTCTTAAATAACAACTCTACAATCACAGCTATCAACCAACAAAATCAAAGCCACAAGTGTTTTCTCTAAAGGCTTCTTTCACAGTACTAATAAGAAAAAACAAGTTCTAGTCTTCTAGTTGACAGTTCATGTGTATGGTACTTTAGTTATCAGACAGTATGGGTAGTGAGATCCTACCTGACGAAATGGACCATTAAAACACAAATATCTTTAAAGCCAGTTAACTTCAGGAAAAGTCCTATACATTCATAATATAAACACTGTTTGAAGTGAAACTGGGAGATCTGTCATTGTCACAAACACATGATTTTTCTCTGGAGTCAAACCACATGTGTTACTCCTGTGCCACTATCAACACTATTATAGCCATTTCTGGTCCCCAGCACTTTCTAGATGCTATTGTAGCATGTGATGCATTGCAATAGTTAAGGCTGTATCAGCACTTTGTTATAACCCTGATCCTCAGGGTAGCCAAAAACTGGCTATGAAATCTGCTCTGGGATACTTGAGCTGCTAAATCTCTAGTATTTTAGTGATACTTCTCCCACCAAACTAGGCACATCATTGATTTTAGTTTATATATTTACAAACGCTCTTAAGACAAATTTGACTGGCAGAGGCAAGAAATTCTACCTTGATGTATAATCTTTTGGCATTCGGGGCAAAATTAAAGTGCAAAGTATAAACTTCATTGCACAGTAAATAATTTAGATTTTATTTTAAAATAAATCTTATTTAGGTGCCTCAATCTATTCACCCAGTGACCTTGTCCAACTCAGCCATTTTCATCTACACTTTGGTAAACATAGTTTTATATATAGATACATAAATAGCATTTAAAATGTTTACCTTTATTTCTCTACTGTGAACAAATTTTTTCTTTTAGCGTAGGAATGGCTTAACCTATTCCTAGAAGTAATGCTTGTTGATTTTATCAGCTAGCTAGTTAATGAAAAATGATGCATAGTAAAAGGGAGATACTGAACTTGATTGGTAGAATATATTGGTAAAGCAAACAAGCACTTAAGAAGATTAACTGGAATAAATATGTTGAAAGTTGCCGTATAATATGTGCAAAATTGCTTACCATGTATTCTAAACTTTGGTTAAAATTTTCAGATTGAAGTTTTACAGAAACATTATGAAAGCAACACAAGTGATTACTAACACAGGAATGAGGTAAGTTATTATTAGTGCAAAAAGCAAGCATATGCTAAAAGCAAAGCATATGGATTTAAAAAAAAAAAAGATAATTAATCTCATGGAAGTTTTAATACAAGACCAGAATGGCCTCTTGTAAACATTGGTATTTACAAGTTTAAGATTTGTACAACTACAAAAAGATAATTCTAAGTACTAGTAGTGCATTTACAATGAATTTATGTTTTTTTGTAATAAGAGCAATGGATAAGTTTATCTTTTTCCTTTTAAATTTTCACGGGATATCTTTCAAGATTAAGATATTTGTTACAAATAGTAGAAAAAATCATTTCTTTACAAAAAAGTATATATTAAAATATTTATACATTTTAAGTTACTATATAATAACTGGAAATTTTTGCCTTGTACTCAGGCACCACAATGAAGAATGTGGTATAGGAAACTGAAACCAAACAGAATTTGCTCATATCCCAAATCTTATGAATTATCTCTGCAAGATCTGTAGGAATCATGGGGACTCTACTTCAAATAGTACTGCTTGTGCCAATTCTTTTATTTATTTTTAATTTGAAACTGTGTGTTCTTTACATTTTAACTATCACTACCAAAAAGAGCTGCTGGGTAGAGTGTGATCCTCCACCCACCATCTCTGATATATTTTCTACAGAATACTCATACCTGAGCAAGGCTTTATAACGTTGATGTGTCAAACGTAAAAAAGGTTATATATTTTTAGGATAAAAACAATGCAAAAATAAAATATTTGTAGCATTTACAAATAGTACAAGAGTTACATTAAACACTGCATTCGAAACTTGAGATTTATTATGTTGTTTCTACTTTGAGCCTGATGTTTTCATATCTGCAAAAGAAGGAGACATTGTTAGATGTTTCATAATTTCACATGGTGTACATGGTCGAACACTTTCAAACAAATACTATTTCAGAGTTTTAGGATACCAATCATGGTCCAAACCCTTGCCAGCTAAAGGGTTAAACCAGCATTGGAACACTGAACATCATAGAAGACTTCATTGTTACCGCTCCTCTTAGAAAAGCACCTATTAAAAACCAAGCAGTGGAGCATTCTACAGGTGGATGCCAGCCCACCAGCTGAGGTCAGCTACCCGCACACAACAGTTCCCTGCTGCCCCAGGGGGGTGGCACTCCGCCCTTCCCGACCTTCCTCTGTGCCCACAGCACCTCTTGCTGAGCAGAGCCAGCTCCCAACAAAGGTAAGCCATAAACGGGAAGGAGTGGGATGACAAGCTGGCAAAACTTGTTTTGAGACCCTGGATTGGCTTACTTACAAGGTGAGCCAGAACTGACCAGGCCAAAACTAATCTTTATTTTCAGTGGATTCATTCCCATCCCCAAATCATCATGAACCTGTACAAATTCAAGCCCAGGGACAAGAGGACAAAACTTCTTCTGGTTGTAATACAGAGTTTAAAGTGTATATGCATCAAAAAAATGCATCTTACATCACCTGATGGAATTTTTTTTCCATTTAGGAGGATGAAAAGACTGAAAAAAACCCTGATTACACTGTCTGTCATGTACATGATGCATGTAATTGGATTACTTCTTATTAGACTGAAAAACCTCTGAGCTGAAGTGAATTCCAGGGAAGTCAGAAGCAACTAGAATTGCATAAAACTCCCATAAGGAACAAAACTACGTTTCAAGAAGTTCACACGCAGTGCAGTGTTGGTTCTGGAGCCACAATGCACAGCTCCAGCCCCACTCAAACGCTGTGCGTGGCAGTGACTTTACCTTGGAGCCACCGGACCTGCGTGGCCGGGCCGTAGCCCCTCTCGTTCTTGGCTGAAATCCGGAACACGATGGCAGGCCGGGAGCTGTAATCCACATGGGCATTGGAAAGCTGGGAAGCAGTCACTATACAGGAGGTTTTAAGACCACAGTATATCCTCATAAATACAAGCTGACTTGGATTTTCCTGTAATTGCGTGGAACGGATGGCTAAGTAGGCAGAATATTCTAAAATATTTCCAGAGGGTGAAGCAGGAGGCTCCCAAGAAAGATGAATACAGTCTACGCTCTGAAAGAAAAAAAAAAAAAAAGAGAAAAATATGATAGGATGTAGCTAACCATAAAGCTATAAACAATATAAAAAACCACCCAAATTCTAAAGATTATCTGAAAATTCCAACCTATCATCACCACTCTGATGATTTGTCTTTTGATTTTTTTTTTAAGAAGCGTGGTTAATCCCTATAGATTTAAGGATGCAAGACTAGAAAATCATGGGAAAGCTATCAGATGATTGAATGTATATCTTCTAACATGATCATTAAGTCTTAAAATAATTCTTTTTAGCAAATTTCTTAAAGAATATGATATTGAGCAGAGTTAACCAAGTAAGCATTTGACACAATTTTATATGACAATTTTAACTCAAAAATAACCCCACCAACAAACCAACTATAACCAAGAGTTCTGAGATTACGCTGGTGACCAGAATTTTACACATCAGAACTAGAATTACCCATACTTCTCACCTTGGTGATTTTGACTGTTGAAGGAGCTCCAGGAAAACCTGGGATGCATGTCTTGAATTCACTGATTTTACTGAAAGGCCCAATACCACAGCCATTAATTGCAGCAACTCTGAACCGGTACACTGTGCCTGGAAACAGATCCTGTTTTTTAAGTAATCTGTAGTCTGGTACATCTGCACCTTCTGTCTGAAAATAAAGCACCATTTATGTTAATTTTTAAAATATTAACACAAGTAGCGCAAAAAAGTATAAGGTGATAACTGAGATTAACAAGCTTAATTGAAACTGAAAATCTACTTAATACTGTTGTACTTACATCAGAATTTATGAAAAAGTTCTGGCTGAGGCACTATCTCATCTCAAAACAGCTGATCTAAGATGCAATATGAGACTACATCTCTAGACTAAAAGATACCCCATTTTTTCAGTCTTTAGATGAAACTGCACCTTGTGTTTATTTTTACTCAGGAAAGTAAAAACAAAGGAGATTTACAACTACATAAGTTATGATTTAGTTAACATAATTTTCTACCCTAAAAAAAATTTTATTTCAAAATAAAGTTAGGAGCTGCAGTTTGATGGGCAGGTAATTAAATGTTTTTAAAGAAAAGCAATGTCAGTTAGTAACAAATAGCTTTCTGAAACAATATGTGCTACCGTGCTTCCATGATTAAAATATGCATTGGTGCATCACTGATACTTACAGTGGAACTATTTTCCTACTGAATCCTCTGTAAGAACCAAAATCAATATAAACCCTGTAAAATGTACTATGCTCTTTAAAACTAAGTCATACAATATTTATAAAGAAGTGCTTTCGAAGAAAGGTTTGTTATTTTGTTTCTGTCTTAAGAAGACATGAGTTTTGGTTCTAGTTTATTAGAACATCACTAATTTACACTTTTAACCATCAAAACTGTTACACTTTTGCAAGTTTCACATGCATAGTTTTCATGTATCAACTTACATGTACAAAACATTAAGTTAGAAAGGTCTAATACAAAAGCCACTACAGTTCCAGATCTAGGCTTGTTAAACTAGCCTATGTCTTATTAGTATCTTTAACAATTTCTATGCAAGGATTCTGGGAACAGAGAAGAAACTGAAACATTTCAATGCTGGACTGAAATAACATATTAAGAAATTGTGGGGGTTTCAGTTTTTAAAAATTTTTACTGGCTTGAAAGTTTAGTAAGTTTAAAATTGTTTCCTAAGGCAAGAAATAAGAAAAGAATTAGCAATAGCAAAATAAGTCTTTTGTATTATCATATATAAACCAAAATATTCATCCAATTTAGGAAATAGTAAAAAGAGGTGGGAAAAAAACATGAGGAATTATGGGTCATAAAATACAAAACTCCTACAAAGCACCAGATTCTGCTGCAGTATCAGAAAATCCCACATTTTGTTGTCAACTATATAAGCACCAGATTCTGAAATGGGCACATGCAGGTTATGTCAGTGAAGAACCAGCAGCTACCTTGCTATTGATGTTCAGTGTTTCCTCTGGCAGCAAGTAGAACTGGCTCACCACAGCAGTGTTGTTCTTAAAAATCCCCACATCATACCAACGGCGGTCCCTGGCTTTCACGGCTGCCGGCGGCCTCTGCAGAGCTCTCTAGTGTTTGAAGAACATGTCATGTCGATTACCCATACTTCAGTGTCATGGAAAAAAATGTTAAGGCTCTAGGATATGGAACACGCAACCCCCTTTTATATCAGTGTTACTTTCCTATGCTTCAAATCAATGTAACGCATGTATTATTAAAATACTCTGCAAAACCAACTGGTTCTTATACATTTACTTAGACACAGTCTGTCATTTAAAAAGCAACAGCTGGGATGTCACATCTGACATTCTAAACAGGGAAGGGAAGAAGTTTAAAGCTGTAGAACTAGGTGTCTGTAGCAGCATGTAGTTGTGAGTTAGTCAGGAAGTTTCCCAAGGCAGTCCAACATCAGCAGCCCCCCGGGGCTCAGCTGTAGCTCAGCCCCACACGTGCTCTCTGTCAGGCACTGCGGAACTCTCCCGCAGCCAAGGACAGCCCCCTGCTGTGGCGCTGGGCAATGGTGAGGGAGGGCGTGCAGACTGCTCCTGACTGGCCCAGAAACACCAACTGCCTTTCCTGCTGGTCTCCACGCACCAGGGGGGGCACTTGCACACTCAGGTACCCAGCACAGGCAGGCCAGGATCCTGCTAGCATGGAAATGGGGCAGGAGCTGCGCTGCTCTTGGCAAAAGTACCCCAACCCTTCAGTAGCAGCTGCTTCTCCCCATCCTTAGTTCCTCACTTTTGATGGCAACAGTGGCACCTTTGGGTTTGTGTATTAAGTTGTAAGCAGGTGAAATAGGAAGCATTTACTTTTTCAGGCAGTATTTACAGCTTGCATAGTAAGTCCCCATCTCTTCTAGGGAAAAACATGAAGATGTCAGTTAGGTTATGTTTCAAATCTATAGAATCAGCAGCTAACACTAGTCTGATCTAATACATACTTCATATTAAATTCAGTTGTGCATACAGAAAAACTTATATTTGCACATCATGCAGCACAGAGACCATTCCACTGTGCCAGATGATAAAAATGATTCAACAGCTGAAACACATGCTTGGATCTCCTCCCAACTACACAACTGCTACTTAGACTCACATCAAACCCACACAATGCAATTAGTTTTACAACATAAACGTTTACCCCTCTATTATTCACTTCAAGCTCAAAATAAACATTGCTTTTCTTTCAGAAATATAATTAAAGGAAAACAGAAGAGCCCTTACAACTAGTAAACAGAACAACAGGTAGAGCAATTTGATAATACTTTTTCAGACTTACAGAGGAGTGTGAATCATTTGTCTGTCCAGTACTGACCCTCGCCGAAGCAGTTTCAGCAGCTAAAATCAGAAAGTTAAAGAACTTAAGCGATAGAAAAAATTTAACACAAAACCCACAGAGTATGAAAGCTGACCTCAATAGCCAAGTATTTGTTGCACAAGAACACCTCAGACTTCTTTTGCATGCAGTTCTATTTATAACACAAACTAATTTTGGCTTCTGTCATATTCACAGAACAATTCTGAGAGTCTGGCATTTGGAGGCTGCTACAGATAATACAAACAGAAGGCAGGACTCAGAAAATCCTAAGAAGTGACAGGATTATGAAATTTATATAAAATATTTGCAAACAAATAATCTAAATACCAGACTGAGGCACATACTGGGAACATTGAATGAATAGTTGAAGTGTGAAATCTTAATTTGATTGCATTGTTTCTGACATCAAGTGTTTCTGACATCAGTCTGAATTCTGAACATAAGCACTTAATCTGTAAACAATCCTAACAAATGGGAACAGAGCATTCATTAAATTTAAAAAGGAATCTTAAAAAAAAAAAAAAGATTAAGCATATGAATAACACAAGGGGAATTGGTATTCTATGCTTGTGTCCCTGGGTTTTGCTTTTAAAATACACTACTGCTTGGTAAAAATTATACTATACACACAACATCAATATGAGAACACAGTTCTTTAGTTAACACTCAAAACAGTAACAAGCACAGCCTGTTGATATTTGTCAAAAACAAAACTTGAAAAGCTACCCATATGTTTATTTTCTGCATTGCTGCTTATTTTGGATATGCAGACTGTGAAGAGGCCAGCACATTTGACTAGCAGTGAGCTGGCCACATTAACTGGCCATATTTATTACAGAGGTCAGTTGCTTAAAATCAAAATCATCTCAGTTTACTATTTTAGTCTTTTGCTGACTAAATAGACAATCACTGAAAAAAAGCAAATATTCAATGAGTACCAAAATGGGCTACCACTGAAATTTAGAAAATGGACCTCTTCTTAAATGAAGGTTTTAAAGGACTTTTCACTTACAGGAAACAAGGTGATTTACAAGTGCATAGAAAGAACATCCTAATTTTAAAAGAAATATAAATCCTAGCAGAGATCATCCAGGCTGCACAAGGCCTTCAATGCCCAAAGCCCTGTCTACATCCCAGGTACTACCCAAGATGGGAATCCCACCACACCAGAGGAACTCTGATGGCCTTAGAAATATATGGCTCAAAATACAGTATGTGAAACACATTTCAAACCTTCAGATTTTGAATTGAATGTTGTTAGTGAAGTTTCATCTTTAACAACTGCCCCATTTGTACTTGATGATTCAGTTTTAACAGCCTGCTGGGTTACCATAGTTTGTGTGCTGGAGACAGTACTGGATACAGAAGCATCAGGATTTACAGTTTGTTTGTCCAAGTCATGTAATTCACCTACATTTGCTGATGTCTGAGCACCTTAAAAAAAAAAAGAAAATATTAACCAGAATTCAATATTGATAACACAACAAATCTCAACTTGATCTAATGGATTTAGTTTCATATAAAGCCTGAGTTTAGCTCAGAATTAGGGTAGAACAGATCTGATTATATTGATTGCTAATGCTTTCTTTACATGTATATCTGAACAGAAGTCTGTCTGCACAGTCACAAACAGAAGTATGTAAACAGTTATTTTAAGCTTGCTGTTCTTTATGTATTTGGTCACAAAAAATTAATTTGGGAAAAAAACCCCACTAAAATAAAGCATCCACACAAATCAGTATCACAGATATGTAACAATCAATTTAAGATTAACCCTTGTAGAAGTCTGTTTCTCACTTAGCAATAAGAACCAATATTCCCACATCTAATTAAATTACACTCTGAAGAAAATAAAAATCTAACTACCTATAAAATACATTGAAGTCAAATATAAACAGATCAGGTGATTAAGCCTGGATTCACCATACTGAACTTAAGGCACTTCAGTGAAATGCATAAATCAGAGCCTTGTCATCTTTTATTTCCTCTACAGTCAGAGAAAAACGTGCTTCTCTCCTCATTCCCTGAAATTTCACATCAGCCAATAGCTTTTCACTGTTAACAGACAGACGTAGTGTCAGAGTATGGAGTTATTATCACCATAATGTTGTAAAATGTTATCTGTCCCTTTTTATTTGATGCTAAAAATGGCTATTTATGTTTTAAGAGACACATTTGCCATCATAATAATGAATATAATGAGAATTTCACGTGCCTTGCAACACTTCAAACAAGTTAAGATTTCAATTTTCTTCATATCTTCTAAAAATATGTTCAGTAATAACTGACACAATTTGGGTTTTTTAAACTACAAAGCACTCTGAAATAGTTTTAAATTACAAGACAGAAACAATCTTATTTTATGTTTTTGAGATTAATTTTAACTCTCACTTTTTAAATAATTTTTTTCTATAGTCATCTTACTTGAAGTACAAACAGGCAAAAGAGAAGGGGCATTTGATTCTTTGAATCCTGTAGCATCTGCATGATTTTTCATAGTCTCCTGTGTAACCTTGTTTTCAGGTGCTGCAACCTTTTCTTTTCCTTCTACTTTTGAGTTGGATGAAAGGGAAACTTGGACCTAACCAAAACAACACATTTGTTAATGTTAAACTGCAAAGTTCAGAATTTTCAGTTGCAAACATGGCATGAAAATGCTTGCTCATAAACAACAAACACAACTCCTCCAACAATTCCCCCTTGTACTTTAAATTAGACCAAGAAATCAACCTCTTAATCCACCTCACCTTAGCCCTTATAGAATAAAGACCCAAACACTGAGTTGACTTGGAAGTGTCCCTGACACACACTAAATTTTATCTGTGACTGAGCTCATGTTTTATTGTTGTTCCATGGAAGTTCATAGCTGTGTACATTTAGTCTACTGGGGAAACTTTAGGGGATGGGGAAAATCACAATTACAGAGGCTTTCAACCTTTGCTTTCCTGACATTATTTGAGATATTTCTACTCTTAGTGAAATTTATAGTATTTCTACATGTGTTTTCTCCAGGAATACACTATGGATCCCATAAGATCTAAAATTTCACACAATTAAGAAAAGGTCCAAAGTTCTAAAAATGGGATCCTTTAGCCAGAGTTTGTCCTCACTCTTTCTGTTAAATTGGCAAAACAGTGGAACATGTACAACTGACAGATAACTGGATTTAACCTGCTGTAGAAACTTACAACTAAGCAGACTAGCATAAAACTAAACTAGACTAACAAAGAAGGAATATGGCTTATTCTTTTTGCTTCCCACATTAATGTCACCAACATTTTGAGGATGAACAGTATTCCCACTGGTGTCAGGCTCCCAATTAGCATTGTGGAAGATAATACAGTTGTAATTCCTTTCTGCATTAACAAGAAGAGGACTTGAAAGATTGTCTCTCAATCATAAAAGAAGTATGTAAGAAAAACAGACAACTTCAGCAGGTTTCTGTCTTTTTTGTTTTATTTGGGGTTTTTTTTCCAAGACCTAAATATTATGCAGGGAGTTTTAAACCTCCGAAAGTGTTCTGGCAGTTCATTACCTTCCCACACTATATTGACACTTAACCATTTTTCAGTTTACACTTACGTTATTAGGAATGAGATTATTTGTTTGGCTGGGATGATCCACCTTCATTTCTGGATTAGGGATGCTAGGCAATGACTGTGGACTTTGATGCAGAGAACAGCCACCTTGCAGGTAAACAAAAGCAAATTCCCATTAGTTCTATAAAACTTAATATTATGATGGTTGGAAACCCATTTCAGTAAGGAAGAGGATGACCAAAGTTGCCTGAAGGAAAATTTTGTTTTAAGTCTGAAATGAAACTGTATGGCCAAACAGTTAGATAAAATCCCTTTCTCACTGTTTCCTTTCTCAAATTGTGCCCAGCATTCTACAAATATCTTCATAATTCAGACAGCTGGCCAAAACCAACAGAAACAAGTGAAAGGGGAGTTTTCCATAATTATGATGCAGACATTTGGGGAATAACCAAAGGAACAAGGTCTCCCTCTCACAGATGGTTCTTTTAAAAATAAACTCGTATATATTACTTATGCAACCCTCCAGTCTGCCTGTGCACAAACATTAGTGTAATGTGACCTGACTACTACCTTGTGAACTCAGCACTGATGTCTCAGGAACGCCAGTACCAGGAATTCCAGCCACCGGTGACACTGGTGAGTCAGCGTGTAATTGAAGAAGATACCCTTCAACTGTAGGTACTTCATCCCACTTCAATTGGAAAGAGTTGGTTGTAGCTCTAATCAGCTGTACCTGTGATGGTGCTAGAGGTCTCTCTACAAGACACCAATAAAACACAGATGACAAGTTAGAAATTGCTCTCCCTTATCAGTTTATTAAATATCTGCATATTGCAAGTAAAATCAGTAGCTCCTTTTTCACTCATGCACAATATATACCAGATTCAACAAGAAATCACTGTCAAAGGTGGCAAGTCCGGTCAGAGAATTACAAAGTGTCTTTTTAAAGTGTTCAAAAATGTTACAGTTTTGTTGCTTTGTTTTTAAAGGTTCTGCTGCTGCCAGTAGGTCTTTGAGTTGTAGCTACATCATTGTACGGATTACAGAGACAGGACGTCCTTCTGTTCTTTCCTGAAACACTGCAGGTAGTTCTTTGGCTCCTAAAGCTTTACATATTCCTCTAATTCACAAATTATTCCTCTTCCGTTTTGCTTGCTCTGTCTAGCTGAAGTGAGCTTTCCCTCCAATTTCTGTGCAGGCTGAAGCCTGCACCATGATTAATGCCAATGGCTTGCTCCTCTCACCTGCCTCTATGCCTGACTAGGCTGCAATCTTAGGTACACTCCTCCCCTGCTACTCTTTTTCATTTTCTGAGGAAAAAATGAAACTGGAAAAAAAAATTGTATTCTAGTTCCCTCTCTCCCAACACCATCTCAGTGTCCTGCCATCAATGCAGCCACTAATGAATGATTAGTGCTCCAGAATTCCCTTCATCCCCAGGAACAATTTGGTCCCTTCTCAGATTCAAGAGTATCTTTTTGCAGTCCAAGAGATGAGGAAGCAGCAGCAGCAATGATCCCAAGAGAAGGAAGGATTTGGTGAAAAAAGTAAGTAGTAGCAGAAAAGATCACCAAAAAGAGAGACCAGGAACCCCGAGTTTAGGCGAAACAGCGTGTAGTATCTTGTATCAACTGACTATGGCATGCAGTGCAGAATTTAGCACAAAGTTCTTTCAGAGGCTTTCAACAAGCCTTCCTAATTTTTTCATTTTAAGTTATAGCCTTTAAACAACCAGCAGTGAAGCATGATTTTAAAATAATCTCTAACATGTAAATAATCTTGGAGTTTGCTACAGCTTTAACGTTCTGATCATCAATCATGCAAGCTTTCCATACGTTAATAAAATACAGAACATACTACTTATTTCTGACTCACCAGTATCAAGGTACCAAAGATCTTTGCAGCAAACTTGATTGTTCCAAGCTTTTCTGTAACCATCTCTACCACTCCAGATATAGAGACGAGTGCCAACAGCTACAGCACAGTGTCCTGCTCTCGGCCCTGGTAACAAGTTACTTTTGTCCTCCTGGCAATCTGAGATCAGACCTATCCATTCTGTGGTATCTAGTAAATGAAACTCAAAGCATTAGTTTCTAGATGTTATCCAAAACAAGAAATAAAGATGTTAACACACTTAACTGCTCAGAAAAAAAAAAAAAAGAAAATAAATCACCTCTGTTTTTATAGACAACTGCATTTAAATTTGAAATATTACATAGAGAAGGTCACTTTCCAATCTGTGTGCAAGATAAAATCAATTAATACAGGCTGAATTTTCTGACCTCTGGTTATCTCTCTCAGGCAAATAGATCAGAAGTTGAGGATTCAGGGATAGTACTATCACACTTAGAAAAACCTCATTTCAGGATCTGTCTCTTGTGTTCTTCTATAAATGAAGAAGGAGTATTTACATTACTTAGTATTAAAGTTGCATTAACAAAGATTTGCACAAGCAAACCTGACGAATCTTCAAAGAAAAATAATAATTAAAATATTACTTTTTCAAGTAAGGTGCAAAAAACTGCCAACTTCTTTAGCCAGCCAGGATTACAACTATGTATTCTAAATGTTTCTCAAGGTCTTCAAAATAGTTACTCTACTCTGTTAAGAAAATATTAATTCAGAATGCCCATTCCCAGAAAGGCAGAAACACTAACCCAAATTAAGGTAAGAAAATGAACCGGTGCATTTCCATTCACCATCAGAAGCAGAAATTTCACCTCCTGCTGACTGTGGAACCCATCCACCAAAAACATACATTCTGAAATACAGGAAAAGAGGGAAGAGGGAAAAATAAAAGAAAAGCCAATTAACATCCAGATCTGCTGCACGTGCTCTCTCAAACTAGGACAAAACAGAAAATTTCCAGTGTTTTACAGTTTTGGTTCACAGCAAAATTTATTTGTATCTACTCTCTTTATGAAGTAGTGCTGCAGACATCTACCTTCTGAAATTTTTGAGTAAATGAACTATATTGAAAAACCCAACTAAACAAAAAAATGCCAGAAACTCCTCAAACAACTTCCTAGAAACAGAAGTTAATATTGTAACTTTGGTGGTTTGCTAAAACTGCTAATGCTCTCCAAAAATCACACAAACAGAATTTCTACAATCCTTTACTGCAGACCCCTCAATAAGTAACGCTAAAATAAGATGACTGGCATCTAACTCAGATATCAAAAATTAAAAATACAATGCAGGCTACAAGCTACTAAGATTTTAAGTAAATAAGAAAAAGCTAAGCTGTTGGATGAGAAGATACAAGGCTTTTAGACGTCTTTACCCCCTTGCCTCTTTCTCCTCATGTCAGTTTGTAAATTGATACAAAGTGGACTGAAACCCATGTTTAAAAATCCATTTCATCAATGCTACCTGCCAAAACAAACCATATTGGCAAGAAGCAGAGTAATGAGGAACAGACTACAGAAAAAGTAAGAGTTTGGCCTGGAACTGGTTTTACTCTGAGCAGCTTCTTTGCATAGCTCATCTGTGTCACACACACAGAGGCACTCAAGCTTGCTCCTGAGGCTGCCCCAGAATGCACAGAGGTGCTCTAAGAAGCCCAGAAAGCTGCTGGTGGGTCAGGCAGATTGTCCTGCTGGATGGAAACACTGACATCTTGATACCCTCAAGTTAACAGTGGTACTGAAATAACAGCAGAAAACTACTCTACAGGGCTGATGTCCATACTGAGCAGTAGGGGATAAGCATCATCATTCTCCTACTTAGGTGTACCTTTCTAGAGCTGAGCTTTTAACAACAGACATACTTGTTTCCTATTACATTGGCCGTATGGAGACTGCGAGGAAGTGGTACTGTCCCTTTGGTTTCTGGTCTTGACCAAGTCATGGTTTCTAAAAGAAAGAGAAAAAATCCTCAAAAAAAGAAATCTTGGTACTACATATTTCACTACCTGGATTTTAGGAGGGAACGTACCTCTAGTGTACAGCAAAACTTAATTTGACCTTTTTAAGATGGCTACTTGAAGCAAGAAGGTGCAATAACAAGCACTTGGAACTTATTTTAAAAAACACAGGAAATACTGACAAACTAACTGTTTATCAAAAACGTATATTATGGTTTCATTATGGTTATTCAATTTTGTTTCTTTAGAGTGCTTTAAAGACTATGATAACCATCTCATATTATACTCATAATCAGTGAGAATAATATATGCAAACAATGCTGTATCTATTTAATTCCAAATATTACAAAAGGTTAAAACTATGGTGTAAGTCTCAATAATATCTTCCCCACAGCATGCCATTAACCATTCTGGACTGTAATTTTTCCCCTCAGCCAGTATGCACTGACTGCTGCTGGCAAACCAACTCACCTATGTCAAGTTCCCAGAGATCATTAAGCCGACAGCCACACATCCCTCCAAAAATATACATCTTTGGGTTTCCCACATCTTTTCTGCAGTACACAATAGCTGTGTGAGATTCTCGGGGAGATGGCAAGATTCCTTTGGTCACAGGAATGCTCCAGCCGACCACACCAGACCCATGTTGCAGCTCCAGTTCATAGAAATCATTTAAATATCTAGGGTTTTATTGTCAAAGTATGAAAAAAACTCACTTAAAAGCATGATGACAAGTGTGCTTTAAACCCTGACCTCTTCCAAGTATTACAGACTTCTGTCTTGGGAGGGTGTAGAGTTCTAAACTCTCAAAACATGTGATGCATTGTGGACAGTACCAAATCTGGATTTAAAATGGATTTAAAACAAAAAAATTTAACAGTTATACCTTGTTGTGTTTGAGAAAACATGCTGTCATATTTGCTGCACTGTATTATGTGAAAGAAACATTCAACACGGGTAAACAACATTCCTTGCAAAAATTGCTACATATGGGCACACTTGCAACAAACTGCAAAGTTGTGAGAAATACATGATGACAAGAGGTATTAGAGATTAATTTCTGCAACTCTGAGGCAACAAAGGTGAGAAGAAGCTGTTTGTTTTCTCATGTCTTCAGGCTGGCCAATAGACAATTAGCCATCTGTTGCTGAATCTATCAGCAAGTTATTTTTAGATAATGGTCTTTGAATCTTGGCATTCACACCAGATACCTCTTGTTTACTGAGCTTGAAATTGCCATTTTATAGCTCAGTGGATATAAGTGCTCTGAACTGCAGGTGAATGTGGATATAAAACTTCAGCATTACAGCCCAGTTTGCTGACTGTAAAGGCAACTTCAGCTGTTACTGTAAAAAATTTCCAGATAAATTCATAACTGTTTTTCATAGCAGTACAGAAGAAACATCCATCACTAATTCCCTGATGACTCATGAGACTTTGCTGATTGAGGTAATTCTAACAAACAAGCCATTCTTAAAAACATTACCCAAAAGACTACGAAAAATACCAAAGCCTATTCAGGTTTCCCTGCAAAAGTGTCAGAGCCATCAGTCAGTGTTCTATATTGTGGGATTAGCAGAAGGAATACTTCAGCTTTTTCACACGTAACCCCTTCACGGCACAAATAATTCAACTTGGAGCACTTGGTGCGCAGGACAGCCTGCCTAGAATGTTCCTTTCCAAAGCTGTCCTATCTAGTCATTTGTTTCTAAAGCCATCAAATTCAAAGACAAATCAGCATACCTGGGAACGTTATTATTTGAATCTTCACTTTCATTTGCCAGGCCACCAAATAAATAGCACTTGTTACCATACAAAGAAAAGCTGTGGCCAAGACGAGGACAGGGTGGTGATCCATTTGAAGGGGCTTGAGGTTTTACTTTTTTCCAGAGCCATCGACTTGCCTTGAAGACAAGAAAAATATATTCAGAAATAATTTCACTTATAGTCAGTCATAACAAATAGAATTGATATAATATTAACACTTACATATTTTCTGAATTATTTTTAAGGGAATGCTGGACTTCTCTAAGGACATACATTAAAAGGGACGTGTAAGAGCTAACCTTAATAAAACATTAAATATTTTATACTTCATTTAGACTAGATGAAAGTCCTATTTCAAAGTTATTTAGAATAACTTTAGTATTCTGAAGAGGAAGAAAATCTTTCTGAAGAGCAAAGCTCATCTAACTTTCCCCTGCAGTTGGTAAAATAAAATGTGTTTGCTCATAAACAGATAAATAAAGGAGTCCTGGAAATGAAAACATCTTCATACATTTCCTACCTGCAATTCATATAAGTCATTGCTATATCTTCCATATTCAACCATTCCTCCAAAAACTAGTATTCTGGTACCATCACAGACAAATCCATGTGCTGCACAGCCTGGAGGAATATCGCCCCTTACAGCAGGAAGGAACCATTGATTTGTAACTATAGAAGGAAAAAAAAAAAAAGAAAAAGAAAAAAAAGACAAGAAAAATATTTCAAACACTGAAATGTGTATTTTTAAACATTACATTTTATCTGCAGATAACTGTAAATGGGCTACTTGCTTCACATTATGTTTTAAATTAATTATTATTTTTTTAAATAAAAAGAAAAGAAAACACCTCTATCAAACCAATGTTTCTCGGTATATGAATGAGCCCATGAGGCCACTGTAACTAAGTCAGTCATGAAGGGTCACCCAGCAATTTAATAGACTTGCCAAGAATAGAGGCTAATGAGGAACACAAGTGCAGTTCCACACAAAAGAGATAACCACGCTAACTCAGAGGGAGCTAGCCCTAGAAACAGATTTATTAGAGCTACAACAGCATGGCACTGTGCCTGGACTTAATAGCCCTATTCAAATACTAATTACACTGTTCTGGGACCCATTTTAATATCCACAGAGCGCTGCACTGATACATGGGAAAGGAGAGGCACAGAGTCAAGGAAAAGCAACTGAGACTGTCTGATGCAGCAGCAGCATATTGGTGTTTAACTGCTCTGGAATTTAAGAATTACAGGGGACAATGTCTTCTTTTTCCTACGCTGTTTTATGAGCATGAAGAGAAGAAGTATGAAATTAGAAGCTTCTATCAAACATTGCTGCAGGGGATTAAGATGCTCTTACTATGTGCCAGCTCCTCGAAAATCATCACATGCATAGCAAGGGCCATGGATGACATCCCACACTCAGGCAGCTCAGGTCATAACCCTGCACCTTAAACCCCAGAGGAAAAAAGGTCAGTTTGGGCCAAACTCTCATCCAGAAACTGGAATGACTGAGTCATGATCCCTTGTGTCACTGTTGTAAAGGGGAAACACCTTAAGCAGAAAGTCTGGGCAGGAAAAAAACCCAAAAGTCAGGATAAGACTCACTCAAAAGGCAGCCATCAGAACCTCTGTTCTGATATCATAACTGTGCTAAGAGTTTTCTTTGGACTACTTGTCAGAACAGGAAGCTTAAGAGATTTTTTCCTTCCCCCCTCAAAAACGTGATTTAAAAATAGTAGATCTTTAAGGTATCAGAGAAAAATCTGCCTGGAAAAGCCTCAAGCAGCCAACACTGGCTGACTGAGAAGCACAGATCAGTCACTTAACTCTCCCGTCTCGGCCCAAGCCCTCAAATTACATGCAAGTTTTCAGCCTCATTCACCATTCCGTACGGTAACTATTTCGGCGTCTAATCTTTCACAAATAAAATCGGTCTTGGACAGCTTCCTGTTTGGAAAGGCTCCCGATGCCAATACGCTCACTTTTCCAACCAAGACTCCTATTCCAGCGCGCTCGGCTCCCGTGAGCCGCCGCCACCAGAGGGAAAAAAGGGGGCTCTGGACACTCGTGGGGACGAATCCCGCCTGCCGCCATTCAGCCGCGACCTGCCTGGGGAGGGAGACTCCGGGCGATGCAGAACAGACGCAAGGCGTACCAGGAGATCCTCCCGGTCGCTTTTTCCCAGGAAGGACCACTAACCGCGCAGCATCAGCCAGGGCGCAGCACCGCCCCAGGGAAGACCCCCCGGCCCAGGCGTATTTGCCGCCCCGCCATTTCGGCTCCAGGCAACTCCTCAGCCCGCCCGCCGCCCCCTCAGCAGAGCCTCCCGCGGCAGTGCCGGGGGAGGGCGGCAGGCCCGCGGGGAGATCCCCGGCGCCGTGCGGGGCCCGGTGCCACCGGTCCGCGTCCCGCCCGTGTCCCGCCCCGCGGCCGCCTCCGCCGCGGCCCCGGCTCGGCACGGCCCCTCCGCTCCTGCGGAGCCTCCGGGCTCGGTCGCGCTCCGGCGGGAGCCCTGCGGAGGGCCTGCCTGCCTGCCTGCCTGCAGCGCACCCCGCCCGAGGGCTGCTCGGACACGGCGGTGTCGGCGTGTGCCCCTCGGCTTGGGGCACCCGCTCTGCCTCCGAGCCCTCAGAAACGTGTAGCACATTCTTGGGTTTTTTGTTTTTTCTTTTTTAAACTGTCTAGTGGTAGGCGAGGCAATGCTCCTGCCTGCGGGGTGTGCAGCGAGAAAGAAATGAGTTGCTGTTCAAACACTGAAGGTTGAGATTAGCAACCGAGGTTTCGGTTCTACAGCTAGCAGCGGGTGATCTGAGTGGATTCGAAGGTCTCGTTCTGCTCTTTTCTGTGTGAGGGGGGTGTTGTGTGAGAATATAAATGTGTGAGGCTGAGGGAATCAGAAGAAGGTACATCTGGTGCTAAGTAAAAGCCTCGTCTCGTTGTTGAGTTCTACATAGTAAATTATGATGCTGAGCTGTGTAATTGAGGCTGGATATCAGGAGGAATTTTTCCACAGAAAGGGTGATCAGACATTGGAATGGGCTGCCCAGGGATGTGGTGGAGGTGTTTAAGGAAAGACTGGATGTGGCATTTATTGCCAAGGCCTCTAGTTGACAGGGTGGTGTTTGGTCATAGGTTGGGCTCGATGATTTCAGAGTTCTTTTCCAACCTGATTCTGTGAAGGTGTTCCTGCATTGCCAGTAATCCCGAGGGTTCTGCCATGTGAAGGAGCCGGTCCCAGTTCTGCAGGCTCTTATGACTGTATGCTGCTTAGATCTGGTCAGATTCACATAGAAATAGAAGGGAGGTGAAAAAAAACATGAGTGAATTTTGATAAACATGAGCTTAATGCAACTTAAATACCATAACACAGAAAGATACTAATAGTTGTGGTCATCTGCATGAGGCACATACCCGTATGTACAACTTTTCATTTATTTTTTTTCAAGCAGAAGAGGGATTCCTGTACAAAATCAGACACGGATAACACAGTTTTGGGCATGTTTGAGACACACGGTTGAAACCCCACATTTTTGACTCCTGCGAATGGAATGGCAATCTTCATTTAAAACACTTGAGATTTTTAAGACCTTTACTGACTACTACTCATAAATTTTGTACTGCCTCACAATAAAAACATGAAAGAGAGAGTTGAAGATATTTATTATTATTCCTTTCAGCACTCATGAAAGTCTTGTGACATTTAGAAGGTTCATTCCTTGAAGGGAGGGACAGAATTCAAATAAAAGAAGTGCTGTAGAAATAAAACTGCAAAAGCATTCCAGAACGGTTTAAGAGGCAGGGTATCACCACGTGCTGGTTACCTTGAATTGGGATCCTTTTGACTCTAAACCAAACCTGTGAATTAAATGCTCAAAGATTAGGAAATTTAATGATTCAAGTCAAAATGCATGTTCGAGTTGACTTTTGCAAGTTTCCCTTAGCTTTTGAATCTCAAGAACTTTGCCAACAGACACTGGAAAAACTTTGGCTCTCTGTTAGACTTTGACGTGTTGTAGTCTGGCTCTTGCACACTAGTTACCTGTTCACAGTTACCATAAGTAATGACTAAAAACCTGTTTCAACCAGATTGTTGAAGTAACTTCTGGAAGGGTTTGTTTCCTTCTCTTTCCCCCACCCCTTTAAGACTTTTTGTCTTATGGGATTTGTTTGCAATCTGCTAGCTGAAGCTCTGAGGTGAATTTGCCAGATCTGGGGCTGCATCATCATTCTGCACATCTGGAAGTGGTTTGTGTGCTCTCATTCCTCCAGTGCGGCGTCTGGGCTCTGCACTATTCCTCAGCGGCAGAGAAAGAAAAGAAAACCAGCACAGCTCCAAAGTAAACTTTGAAGAGTTTGAAAAAGGAATTGAATCGTAAAACTGTTACTGTGCCCTGTAAGGCCCTGGTGTGGGTGACTTCAAAGGAGGATGGTGGTCAAGGACACCCTGGCAAGAGTGCTTACAGATGTGGGCTATCTAGGATCCAAGTAAATAACTCCACAGCGCTTCAGGAGAGAGGACTTCCGAATACTGTGCTTCTTTGGAGAGGTAAAAAGACTAATTAAGCAGGAAATATTTGAGCAGTAATGTCACTGTTTTTGAGCTTTCCTTCCTGCAGCCCCTCATTTAGTTACAGGATTTGGCAACTGAGTCAGGGGCTGCCAGGTTCCAGGAAATAATGTCTACAGTCAGAAAAAAATGAGTAAATATTTGTAGGGGAACAAATATACCTCTCTTTCATTGAAAAACAGAAGGTAATCAACTGGTGTTTCAGAGGCTTAGGAATGCTGTAGTTGTAGAACTCCGACTTGTGTGAGAGTCTGTCTTTGGATTTTAGAGTTTAGAACATTGTTCAGTTTAAGTGGATTTAATAGTTTCTGAAGATAGCATGAATCTGTGGCTGTGCAGCCTTCATCTTGGAGTGATCATCAGGACTGTTTGTGGCTATTGTTACAAATGCTGATTCAAAAATAGTGGGCAGCTCTGTGGAAATCAGGGAAAGATTGTGATTAGCTAAAGTGGGGTTAGAAAATTAGTCCAAGAGTGTAGCAGGTTCTTTTATCTCTTTGCTTACCTAAATGAGTAAAGGTTTTAAATGCAAAAGAAGACAAGACTTGTGTGTAATGCGTGAGAGAAAGGCTTTCTCAGCTGTGGTTCTTTTCTGGCAGATAAGCTTGATTTCCTCTGTGTAAATTAATGCCACATGAAGAGAATGGTCTGCTGGAATGTAGATAAGTGGTGCAGATGTGAAAGAACTTCCAGAATACGCCTTTCTCACTGCAATTTAGTCATCAGCTGGGACTTAAATACATGTGAATAAAAGTGGTTTACACACAAAGCCACATCTTAGGGGGTATATATATATATATATTGTTGTCATTTAACTCGGTCAAAGTAGACACTAATTTAGGATGCTGTCTGAACTTGAGCACTAACCAATGAGAGGTGGTCAGTTTTGTGACTCAGGTTCCAAGAATTCTTGCTGTTCTGTCTGATTTGTCAAGGAGCTGGAATAAACTTCATTTTTATATGTGCACAGAACCTGTCTTGTATTTTTATCTGTGCTGTAATATGTCCATATCTGTATGTGTGGAAACAGGAAAAATTGTGTTCTGTTCTATATCCCCACATAGCATAAAGGTTAGATGACACAGTTGGATTTTTCTCTCCCCCCAACTTCTGGTGCTGTTTTTTACTGTTGGTTGTTGTTGTTTTGGTTATGTGGTTTGTGTTTTCTTTCATAAACAGTGGGTTTGTGTCCAGAATTCAAATGAATGTTGTATTTCTCATAATCCTGTATTTTAGGGATTATGTTCTGTCTTCTCAGACCTGAATTAGAAGCACAATTTTAGGGAAGGCTACCTCCTTTTCTTCAGCATCACAAAAAATGCGCATAAATACAGGCCACATTACACACACTGGAAGGATATGGCTATAAGAAAATATTTTCACTATTGCTCTGAAATTTTTTGAGAATCTAGAGGACACTGCCCTGCAATAAGATTCCCATATGTTTGGGAATGCATACTCCAGCAGGAGATTAGTATTTGTGACAGTTATTATGTCTGAGGTGAAATCAGAGAAAAATATATTTATAAATTGCATTAGTGGGTGTTTTAATACTTCTTTTGCATGGTATCTTAAAATGTGCTAAAAATTGCCTACTGACATAGATGATCAGAAGGGATTTATTAAAATGTTTTTTGCAACCTATTAGTTGCTTAAATTATTATTAAGAATATTTCTAACCCAGAATATTAGTTATTTGTTCCAAAAAAAAGGTATTTACAGAGGTTAAGTGCAATTTTACTTTAACCGTTTCAGTAGTAAAATTTGATAATTCAAAACCTAGTCCTTTATATAACTAACTAGAATTCCTTTCTGGCATTAATGATATTTCTCTTCTTCTTTGTTTTTCCTTTTAATTATTTTTTCATTTTATTTTACCACAGATCACAGTTCTCATCCAACAGGACACATGGCTCTTTTAAAGAAAAGTAAGAGATTAAAAACCTTTGAAAGATATATTTTTTAAAAGAGGACAGAAATGTCAAATCCAATTTTTCATGCAACTGTTGTCGCAGTTGCGTATGAATTTATAGTTCTAGTGTTGCTAAATTGTGCTTAACTTTAAGTATGCAAATAAGTCTTCTCTTGTTAACTATGTCAGATAAGTACAACCATAATTCACATTAATTTAAAATTACTCACTGCTTTTCTCCATGAGACTGGAGATCCTGAAACTTCCCACCAGTACTGTAAGTAGCTGCTGTTTTCATATGAATTGTGCCCAGACCACTGAACCTGAATTTTACAGAGATCTGTGTACTAATGCTGTTCATATTCAAAATTGAGGTGTGGCCCCAAGAATTTTGGGGTTCTCATCAGCTGTTATGGCCAGTGACTGAAAATGGACTGGTGTTTGCCTTTATTTATGTGCCCAAAATTTCTCAGAAGTCAATGGGCTTTTTCCTCAGATGGTTTAACTTAGTGCAGATTTGGTGACATATGTTTACCAATTTCAGTCTAGTTTCATGCTCAGTTGTGGCCAGTTGGCCATTTTGATTAAAACAGATTGAAACTCTGTTCCCTTTTCTCTTTTGAACACCTTAAATATGTTTTATGGTGGTGCAAAAGTAACAAAGTAGTGAAAAAAAGGACACTTGTCATCAAAGTAACTGTTGATGAGGGCAATGTATTCCTTCCCTGTTGGGCCCGGTGAACTGTCCCAACACCTGCACGTGCTTGGTTTGTGTTGAGTAACTTAAACGTGTACAAGACAGTCTCCTAGGAACTATAAATCAGAGTACATAGTCAGGTCTTTGCCTTGCTTTGATTTTGCTAATTTCAATTACCCTGTCAAAATAAGTACTTTTAAATACTTTGCAACATTCGTAGTTCCAGTAGCATGGTGGGTTTGTTTTTCTAGAATTGTTAGAGTTTTGCTCAAATACACCTTGAAGATCTGAACACTGAAATAGATAAAAAAATTCTCCTGTGTTTGAAATTTTATCAGGGAAGCATGACAGAATGAAAGGGCTACGTAATAATAATTAACTCAATAAGTGAATGTAAACAGACAACAGACTATCTAGGAAAAGAGTGTTTCAAGCTCCTGGTAAAATTCAGAAACAAGTGAATTTTCTAGTATAGATAACCCATATATATTGGGAATCTTATTATTTAGTGAGCAAATTAACCATGAAAATCAGATAGTTGGAGATTACTTTAATAGGGGAAGTTACTGTTATCTTTCTAACACAAAATTTTTAGCTTGATCAAATAACATGAGAAAAACACAACAGATACAGGTTATCAAATTCTTCTATCACCTGTACTGGTTACAAATTGGATTTTTTTTTTTTTAATCAGATACTTGGGAATCAGCTGTTATACTGATGGTTACCGCATTCTCCCTCTTGTTTCAGTTAATCAGATCTTACTGTTACTTCTTGTCCTAACTGTGTGCGCTATTCTGTATAATAAAGTTCACCAAGTGCCACTGGCATTAAAAAATGAAACAGGTAAGTGACTTGCACTTTTGTTTCATTTATGTTCCTGTTTTATGTTCCTTATTAACTTGAACAGCACTTTTCACCTTACTGAGTCCTGTTTGTCTTGCAGCGGATGAGCTACTGATACTGTTGCAAGTGGGCTGGGATGAAAATTTTTTTGCTTCTGAATTACTGTAATAAAATTATAGGAGATTGATAGTGATGACTTAGAGTTGTAAATCTGATTAAGTTTTTATCCAGATGTCACTGATGTAGATGGATGCTGGAGTATATCCTTACTTGAGCTGAACAGATTGGAGTTGTCAAGTGGTAATAAACTTTGATCATGACCTGCCTCCTGGGGAATGCCCTTGGCCTGCTTATTCTTTTCAGATAGTCCGTCTAATCTTCACATGTACAGCAGAAGTTTTTGCTGGATTTTTATGGTGACAGAAACCTGATAGAGTTAATAAGATTGGACTGGTATTAAATATTTATACAAATAGCTTATTCACTGTTCTCAAGGTAAACAAACTTTGTCCTGATCTAAATAATTTATTTTCAGTATATTTTTGTTGGGGTTGTTATGACTGGAATTGTTGTGTTTTAAGGAGTGTAAATATATCTGTTTAAGTTCTGTAAGTTAATCAGTGCTAATCAGGGATAAAAATTTTCCTTAGCAAGAATGTGACCTGATTTAGTATAATTTACTTTTCTTCCCTTATATCATTAGCAAATTCCTGCTGGTACAAATTTTTGCACCCATCCTTTCAAGCCAGCTTGCCAAAGAAGTGGAACTCATGCAATTGCACTGTCTCTTTGACTTACCTCCTTCCTCTGATAATTTTGGAACCTATTGTTCAATTTGTACTAAGTATAACTGAGGAGTAGAAGTCTTAAAGGTATTCAAACCTCTTCAGGTTTCATATGAATAAGCAGCTACAAGAAGGACAGGCTGAATTGTGCCCCTGCTGAGTAGAGGATGCCAAGAACCCTCCTATTTTTTCTGTCTGGGGGCATCCAACAGGCCAGTCAACCTGCAAATAGTTCTGGATTAGCAACAGCTCAAGCTGTGTGCCTTGCCAGATGGGGATGTGTACAGGATGTGGAAAGGAAAAATGGGGTGGTGGTGAAATGATTCCACTGCTTATGGAAGTACTTACTCCTTCTTGTGACCCAGATCTGATGTAAAACAGGTTTGTTTCTTGCAGCTGATTTGGAGAGTCCTGAGGAAATGGAAGAAGAAATCCCTGTGGTGATCTGCGCTGCTGCAGGCAGAATGGGCGCAGCTGTAGCAGCCATCAGTAGCATCTACAGCAACACAGAGGCCAAAGTTTTGTTCTACATAGTCGGGCTGAAGACAACCATCCCACATATTCGGTACACACCAGCCTTGCTTTGTTCAGGGCTATGGTTAGAGCCACGCTGTTGTTCTCCCTAGCCCAGACACAAGACTTGGGAGGTCTTTTCAGGGAAATGTAGTGCTATTGGTAGCAACCCCCAGGATTCTCTACGTGATGGAAAAAAGACAACTTTGTCCTCCACAAGGCACTGACTGGTGCAAAAGGCTGTGAAACAGCCAGGCCATGCCATACCTATGCTTCTCAGCTTTTTGTAGATAGGCTGCAGAAGAGTCTGTAGTGAGGTAAGGATATCTTGCCTACTTGTCACAATCCCACTTTGTGGCACTGCACTTACTGCTCCTCTGGTGTTGTGTCCTCATCCTCAGAGTAGGAAAACTTGCTGTTTAAAGCTAATTTCATTTAAGACTATGTATAAAAGTTATAAAAAGAGGCCCAAAAAGTATCACAATGACTTTCCTTTCTTTCCATTTCACTTCATTCCTTGATTTCTCATTTCATTTCTTCTTGTGAAATGAGAACTCCTCATTACATGAAAGGAAATGAAATCTCAGGATTTCAATGAATTCATTTCATTCCATTCAATTTAATTATTTATATTTTATTTCAGAATTTTCTTTTTCTCAGTTTCACTTCATTTTTTCCCCTTTCTATCCATTTTGTTTTAATCCTTCATTTCTAATTTTATTTCTCATTTCATGAAAGGAAATGAAACCTTGAGATTTCAATGAATATAATTTCTTGAAGTTTCATCTCATTCAACGCACTTCATTTCATTCCATTCCATTCCCTTTCATTTATTTCATTAATTTCTGCTTTCTTTTCCCTTCATGAAATGAGAATTCTTCATTTCATGGAAAGAAATGGTATCCTGAGATTTCAGTGAGTGCTCATTATGTTTCAGTGTCAAAATTTGCAAACATTGTCTTAAAGAGGACCCAGCTGTGAATGAAAACTAAAACATTTCTTAGCAGTTCTCACCTCTGGCTACTTCACTTCTGTAACCTTTGTACCTGAAATTTGTGTCAGGGCAGAAAATAAACAGTGGTGATAAGAAATCTGAGAAAAATATGGAAAAAAAATCAGTTTAGTCCAAAGAAAATATAATTAGGAGGTGATGTAGAAGTCATCTGGAAGAACATAAAACTGTGAAAGGGAGAAAACTAACCTCGGCTTTAAAAGCACTGTAGATAGGATAAGAAATAAGGATCTTTAATTATAGCAAGAAAACTTTGAAGAATATAATTTATTGGAAGCAATAGTGAAAGAAGGGTTGTTTGGAGTATCTGGTTTTGGCAGTGGTGTGGGGTGTTTGTTTTGTTGACATTTTTGTGGGGGATTTTTTGTATTTTATTTTAAGAACAGGTTTAACAAAGGTCTGTGTACAGTAGCTGTAGACATAAGTGATTCTGTGTTGGGATAGAATAGATCAAGTGAGCTTTCAAGGTCTCTTATTATTCTCCTAAGTGTCTGTGAATTTTATACTGGAAGTACTTGCCACACACCTGGTATTTCTTTTATCACTTCTTTTCTTTTTATCGCAGAAAATGGATCGAAAATTCTAAACTGAAAGAAATAAAATTTAAGGTTGTGGAATTCAATCCTATGGTACTGAAAGGAAAAATCAGACAAGATGCATCACGTCCTGAGCTACTGCAGCCTGTGAGTAAATGAACACCACATAACAAATTGTTGAGGTTTTTAATGCTTATTATGGGCTTTAAAATGTCCTAGATCTGTTCCATTTCATGGAGGTGGGTGTGGGTTTGTCTCTTCCAACGCAAGAACCAATGGCCATGACATTAAATTAGTTAGAGTGACAGTCGGCATAAACAAGAGATGATGCACACTTTTTGTGCAATGAGTACTACATCTCTAGAATTCCTTATGGATGTAAAAATGTGCAGGGGTTCTGTTAGGATCGAAGTTCATATTTAGATCACATCTGGATCAGAAAATCCCTTGAGCTGAAAATAGCTGAAAACCAGGAGAATACTCGGAGCAACTGTTCTGGATGCTTGCTCAATTTTTATTTTTCACTGAGCATCTGGTTGGGACCACTCTGAAGACAGGTGCTGGGTAAAATGGTCTGGATCTTTACAGTTGTTCTTACATTCTCAGTCCCCTTTCCCTCTGCTCTATTCTTCATTGCTGTCGTAGAAGTTGTTATCCCATGTCTGTCCAACCAGTCAAACCATTCCTTTAGAGTGATGATACCATTAAATTTTGAAGTATTTTGTATGATATAGGCTGTAAAAACGCACAAGGAAGAGCATTGGCAGCAGGTCCAGAAAGGTGCTCCTTCCTCCCTCTGCTCTGCACCGGTGAGGCTGCATCTGGAATACCATGTCCAGTCCTGAGCCCACAAGTACAGGAAAGAAATGGACTTACTGGGGCGAGTCCAGCATGGGCTGCAAAGATGATTAAGGGGTTGAAGCATCTTTTATATGAGAGGCTGAAAGAGTCGAGGCTGTTTCAGCCTGGAGAAGACAGGATTCAGGAGGATCTTATCAATGTGTGTAAATACTTGAGGGGAGGGACAAGAGACAATGGGCACAAATAACATGAAATTCCCTCTGGGCTAAAGAAAAGGCTTTTTACACAATGAGGGTGGTGAGACACCAGAGCAGGTTGCCCAGAGAGACTGTTAGGTCTCCATCTGTGAACATATTCAGAACCTAACTGGGCATGGTCCCTTCCTGCCCTAGTGGACCCTGCTGCAGAAGGGGGGCTGAACAAGATGATCTCAAAAGGCCCCTTTCAACCTAAAGGATTCTGTGAGGAAGCAACAGTTTTCGGCTGCATGATTAGGGCCATAGTAAATAAATAGGGATAAATAATAACAGCAATAATAGTAATAACACTGGATTTGAGATAGTAGTAAAGCTGTGTGGGAGGAAGAAAATGATCACTGGTTAGTGCTCAATGAAGAGAGAAATTCAGACTGACTTAATAGAGACAGAAGCCTGAGACTGCTGCATTACACAGCTTCACCATGTAGTCTTTACCATTTCTTTCTGTTTAATAGCTGAACTTCGTTCGATTTTATCTTCCTTTGCTTATCCAGAAACATGAGAAAGTAATATATTTGGATGATGATGTCATTGTTCAAGGTAAGCTGTTGTCTAAAATGCAGTTTCTAACAGAATTAAAATCTAAGTTATTACAGTTTTACAACCATTTGGAAATATGAGATATAAGAGAAACTGTGGCAGCTGCTAGGAGTGTTGAACTTAGGGAAACTACAAATGATGTTTATTCAAATGAAATTTTGAGGAAGAACTTATATGCATATCTTTTGAATAATTGTGATCAAAATTGTATGTGGATTTCATTTTTGTGGATTTCATTTTAAATTATTCTGGTCAATTACTGAATGATACCATGGATTTCACTCAGATGCTGCAATATTTATTGTGTGACATGCATTTCCTGCTGGTATTTGAATTCCCACAAATGCTATCAATTCCTTATCCAGAATTGCTGTTCTTGAGAGCAAGTGGAATTTACTCAAATAAGAGGATTGAAATTCCAAACACTCAAAATATGGTTTTGAGCATCTTCGGCTCAGAATCCAAAGCAATTTGCAGAATCACAATCAAAGATTTCAGTTCCTAGTCAAGTGGGAGCAGTCAGAAGACATCTTCTCTTTTTTCTTATAATTAAAATAATCTCTTTTGAAAACTAGTTATTTTTTTTAAGATTAATTTCTTGTGATTTTTTTCTGTTCATTTTCCCAGTTGTTGGGGATTTTTCTCTTTAGAGCTGTTGTCTTCATTTTAGTTTTATCATCTTTTCTTGCTATTTTAAAGCACTTTTTAATCAAAGTGTTGTGATTTAACCTTGGTGGGCAGCTAAGCACCACACAGGTGCTTGTTTATTTTCCCCCCATCCCCACTCGCAGTGGGATGGGGGAAGAAGAAAGGAAAAATAAAAGCAAGAAAACTTGAGGGTCACAATAATACAAACAAACAATTGCTTAATAAACAAAGTGGAATAAGAGAGAAGAAAGAGACCAAGTCACCTTTGGTGAATAGACTGATGTCCAGCCAGTTCCTGAGCACAAGCTGGCTCCTTGCCCTAGCTAGGGCCCAGGGACAACAAAACCATTTTACTTATTCTTATTAAACATTAAAGGGATATTCTGATGAAAATTTCCTTTGGAAAGGACTGAGTATAACCACAATAAACTTTCTGGCCTAAATGAGTCTTGGCTGTAAGAACATTAAGACCACTGAATTTACATATGACAGAAGTATAATTCTCCACTGCTTTTCTGCACCTTTTTATAGGTTTCAGACCACCTGCACTTAAAGGGGTCGCTCTTCGCTGCTTTATAAAAGATGACTAATCTGCTCTGTCTGTTTCATTTTAATTTGCCATAGATATCATATCTCAGTTCTCCAGCACAAGTATTTCCAGTGGCAATCTCTGCTTTTTGGTCTTGTTCTGTCTGTCATCAATGGGCAGCAGCAATATTTAACTCTTTGAAAGGTTCCAGGTCTTCATTTAGACTCCAGTTTCATGAGCAGCTCCAGCTGAGCCCACCACTTCCCCGTCACCCCTCCCTGCACCTGTGTTCCCCAGCACTGGGCTTTCTCTTCCCCTGGGGGTGTCAGCCGATGGTGATTGTGGAGCTGCAGGATAAAGGTGCAGTTTCCCAGCACACCTCATAGTAGGCTGCTGCTGACCAAGTGGCCTTTCCTGTCCCCAGGCAGCTCCTGTTTCGTGTGTGACCTCCAGCTGTGCAGCTGCAGAAGCAGCTGATTCAGCTGTTTGATCTGGCAGAAAATCAGTAGTACAAAAAATAAAAGAGATGAAAGCAAATGTAAAAGTGGAAGCTGTAAGGGGTTGGGATGCAGGCTCACTTGATTGCTGTGGCAGTGCTGTGCCTCCCACCTGCCCTGAAACTGTTCTGGCACATTGTGGGTCCCTGACAGTCAGGTGACAAGCGAGGTGCCAGGTATTACATTGTCTCCCTCCACCAGGAAGGAGCTGGGTGGGCTGTGAAGCCAGCAGGGACAGTCAAGTGACAGGCAGATTTCAATCAGCCATTGCTGGGAATCCAGGTGTCTTCCTTGGAGGTATAAATGCAGTAACAACTTCTATGAGACTTGAAGAGGCTCAGAAAAATTGCCTGTGCCCTCCCTCTCCAAATGCAAGCTCTGTGAATGCACAAGTTTGTAACCAGACATTTTAACAGTCCAATCAGCTTCTGCTGTAGCTGATTTTGGACACCCAAAATATGAATGAATTGAATACCAATGATAATATCCAAAGATAGACCTTAGGCACCCAGGTGAAGGACTCAAATTTTAAAACGGTCCCATATTACAAAATTCAGTATCTGGGCTATCCCTAAAAACTGGTGTATTCATAAGATATGAGAACTGATGTTATCCTATCAGCTCTGTAGCAGGGCAGTAGGTGTTGTGTGATGCTTGTGACCTTTCTTTAACCAGGTGACATCCAGGAACTCTATGATACTAAGTTAGCTCCTGGACATGCAGCAGCTTTTTCAGATGATTGTGATCTGCCTTCTACACATGAAATGGTTAGAAGTGTAGGGATGCAGGTAAGATGTCATTCGGAATTCTAATAATTAATGTGTTTGCCCATAAGTGTAAGATGATTTTTTTATGTTTTTCCCAAAGTGAAAGTTTTATATATATAGATATAGACAGCTTTGTGATAGTACAGGTAATAAAGAACTTTCTGTAATAACTCTGTAATGCTATACAGAGTTGTTTCCTGTAATAATTGGAATCTCTATTGTTTTATGGATTCTACTAAATTACATTTGGTATTTTGCTATCAGTAGATCATGAACATTTATAGAACATCTAATGATGACAGAATGTATGATACTTGTTGGAAATGAAACTTATGAAGACAAGTTTTGAGGCTAATTCCTGAGCTGAATTCCCCAGAATTGTCAGTGCATCCCTCTAGCATTACAGAGGTACAATTGTGATGCTGCATCATTTAGTGTGGGCTGCCAAAAGATAAACATAGTGAGGGAAAAGCCTTATCAAACTTCCATGGTACAATAATGTGGAAAAAAGTAATTTGGAAGTATCCTACCTAACAGCCTTGTCATATGGAAAACATGACAAGTAACCACCATCTAGAAACTCATCTTTGGGAGAGAATAGTCTCCCTCTCAGTGAGATGCATTTACATGTATCTTTATAGAGATCCATAGGTGATGAATATACTTCTTTTATTTCTTAGAACACATACATGGGATTCCTGGACTACAGAAAACAAGCCATTAGAGATCTTGGCATCAGCCCCAGCACCTGCTCCTTTAATCCTGGAGTAATTGTTGCTAACATGACTGAATGGAAACATCAGCGGATTACAAAACAGTTGGAAAAGTGGATGCAAAGAAATGTAGAGTATGTGTAGAAATCTAGCTTTGCACTTTACTTTTAATACTTGGTTTACAGTTTTACTTTCTGTCTAAAAGCTCTTACAGGGTTTTTTTTTTAACTCCAAGCAGTCTTTCTTTTGAGATCCTGTCAAGTGAAGTAACTCATGTTCCAGCATTGCCACCTGTTTAAATCTGTACCAGGAAACGGCCACGTGGAATTTTAGTCTTGTGTCTAATCACAAACCACACTTAATCCTGAGGTTCTCATTTTGGGTGACCAACTTAGCCTGGAATGAAGCCACTGAATGGTCTTCCCGAGGCTGGCTGAAAGAGGAGGAATGTTTCCTTATTTGTGTGGGGACTCTCCTGTTGTAGTGTCAACCAAGCTGTAATTGGACACCATCTTTTTTGTAATACCAATAGAAATCACTTTTTTTTCTCTAGTTGAATGAAATTTGACATGAAAGATATCTTTTTTGTTATTGACCATGAATAAGTTGTGACACACTGAAACAATCATCATTTTAAAAATTAGTTCCCTGTTAACCTGTATTTGAAAACTTGGCATTTATTTTCTTTCTCTGCAAAGGGTTAAATTTAAATTTAGTAAGATAGAATTGACATGGAATAGTTTGTGCTATTGTGCTGTGTCCATTACTTGTTAGTTCCAGAAATGAACAGAAGAGGGCCATGAATTAGAAGTGTATGAAAGAGTGAGCAAGCCAAATGTTTTTCTCTTACTCTGCTTATGTAACATCCTGACAAACCATTGCTATGCTCTTTACGAGATTGTTAAAGCCTCCATTAATATTACTGAAAATTTGATTTATAAAGTTGATTTTATGCCTTAATAACATGTTCATGCCCCTTTTAGCTGGATTTTAAAAAGCTAGTGAAAAGAACTGCGTAGCAGTTGAAACCCAGTTTTGAAGGGAGGTTATGATTTTATTGTTCTGTAGCCTCTCAGGATCTCTTGCTACTTCCCAGGTTTCCTCCCCACTGGAACAGGTGGGTGGCACAGTGTCCCATAGGTGGGGTGGCTTCACCCGTGTGCCAACTGGTCAGTAGGGCCATCAGCACACTGTGGCCACACGTGTGGCTGCCACCTCCCAGTGCCTTCTCTTACCATGGTTAGGCTTGATCTAGCCCTGGATTTATTACAAAATTCACAGGAAACAGATAGTCTTTAGATATTAATTTATACTAACTAAGCCTTGACAAACTCCAGCTAGAGGTTAATTTATAGGTCTAAAAGCTGGGGGAGGCAGAATTAAAAATTGGGAAAATGTACATTTTCTTAAGAAATCAGGCTGAACTGTCTGATTCCTTTATTTCAACAGCTCTTTTCCTACAGTTAACTTTGCCGGCCTTGAGGACTACAGGCTGTAGAAGAAATTGGTTTCATGTTGGATCTGACTCCCATTTCATTAGGTAGCAATGATTTACTCCACGGGAATTTGAGATGCAAATATAATCAATTAACAGCACAAGGAAGGAGTATGCTGAAAACTGATCTGTTCAAAATTATTTTGATTTTGCCAGATACTTATTTTTAATCTTCTGCCTTTTGTACTACAGATTCCTCAAGGTTTTGAACATATTCTTTTATTTTTCCTTTTGCAGGGAAAACCTCTATAGTAGCACCCTTGGGGGAGGTGTGGCAACCTCTCCAATGCTGATTGTATTTCATGGAAAGTATTCCTCTATTAATCCTATATGGCACATAAGGCATCTTGGTAAGTTTAATTTCTCACTATTTGCAAGTTGGAACTAAAGTGAGTTTGTGAGATTCCAGTGCAGGACCTTAAGTGACTTTACCTCATGCACTGCTTACATGGAAAGAATATATGCAATACCTGAATATAGTGAGAGTGTGAAAAAAATCAGTCTTCTTCTAGGTGCAGTGGAAGAAAATGGGAGGCCTGGCAGTGTTTGTTGTCAGCATTCTAGATGATGCAGTTACCTTTCACCTGGGAGTGGTGAATTATCCTATGAAAAACATAATGGCTTAGCTGATATGGTAAAATGAATGGATTTTACTTAGTTTTTAATCCCATCTATGTGAAGATGTTAAAAATGTTGAAAGAGTAAACTTTGAGAGAGGAAACTTGCCGAGATTCTTTGCTGATGCAACATAAGAGGCATCAAGCTGAAAAAAGCTGTTCTATCATACAACTAGTTGTAAATTAACATGAAACCATACTAATCAGGCTTCTGAAAAAAAAGTCACCTGAATTTAACTCACTCTACAGTGTCTTCCATTATTAAAACCAGCGTTTTCCAAATATTTCTTTTTTAATCTACCCATGCAGGTTGGAGTCCTGATGCCCGTTACTCAGAGCAATTTCTTCAAGAAGCTAAATTACTTCACTGGAATGGGAGATACAAACCTTGGGACTATCCCAGTGCCCACACCGACCTCTGGGAAAACTGGTTTATTCCTGACCCTTCAGGGAAGTTCAAATTAACTCGTCCTGATAGCTGATACTGAAATCACTTAAATACTGCAATATGTAGTGTATGGGATGCATTTAATAGTGTGAGATGCAACCTGTTGTATGATTAATTGATTTTAGAAAACAAAGTATTTGTTAAATATATGAATAACTGACCATCAGTTTTGTTTGCTTATGGTAGGAGAGGGAGGCTGGAGTGACCAGGACCCAGTTCAGATTATCCTGACTTTCCTGTAAGGCGAGGAAACATGTTTACTTGACAATGAAGTATTTTCATTAAACACTTAACAGAGGTGAAATTCAGACAGTGTGCTTTAATTTATGGTCTTTCTAAGAAAGATTCCAATGTCTTCTGGTAGAAAAATCTACACAGGAGATGCCTGCAGTATTATGTACAAGAAGTGTTTAGTTATCTAGCCCACATTGAACAGCCTGAATTGGAAACCTGGGCACATGCTACCGAATTCTGTTGTGAGGTGACTGCTTTGAGGCAGTTCTGTGTATGACACATCCTGTAGTGCACTTAGCAAGATGCAAAAGCACATTCCAATACAATGCAGTACAATTCCTGATTTTATTGTGAAACATTTATAGATTTAAGACAGATTAGGAACTTCTGTATTACTGTAACAAAAAGAGCACCAGTTCTGAGGGAGGACACAAGAACTGCAGTATTTAGTGGAATGGTCATTGTACACTCAACTGTATTTAACACCCAGATAACCAAGTGGGTGATTCCATTTAGGAAGAGACCTTTCCCTTCCAATCAAACAGGATAGCCTTTTAGGAGTTACACCCTACTGTGCTACATACTCAGCAGTGCTAACTTCATGCTTCTAATTTTGTTGAAAATAAAACTGAATTGTAACAAATCCCTGATGCAAGATACTTTGAGCACCTGCAGGAAAACATCCATGTAAACAGCAATACATGATACAGTACACTTTAAATAACAGACAACACAAGTCCTATACCTTTCTGACATTATGTGGAACAGCTTTATGCTGCAGCTAACAAACACAATCAGAATCATAATGCACACTCTTTTGATTTAAGATGCTCAGAATTAAGCCACATAATTTGGGAAGAAACTGTAAACATCATGCCTGCCTCACAACAGGTTGACAGTGTGTGATGTCTGTAAGAGCTGTTACAGCAGGATTAGAACCTACACTAACCAGTTACATACAATTGACGACTGTCACTGGCTGTGGAGAGGATAAATCACACTGGTACAGGAATCTCTGACCAGCATGGAGTGTGGAGATACTGTTTGTATCTGTTTTCAAGTATGTGAAGCACCAACTGTCATAAGATCATCAAAACTTTAGTGTTTTGATCAGCTTATTGCTTTTACTTCATCTTTTCCTCAAATGATAAAAGAGGGAAAGAAGACGAGAGTTAGGCACCAGGATGGAATCTCATTTCTTTCTCAGTCACTAATAGTGGCCAAAAATGTGTATCATTTAGGCAAGTTCCTCAGAAGAGAGCTATAGTTTCTACAGACAACTTCCCATTTGTAGAACAGCTGCCCCTATATTCAACTCAGTATTTTCTACTTTTAAGAGGAAGAAAGGGAACATACTCTAAGGTCCTATAGATTGAAGAGAACTTAATATTAAAAACTGCTAAATTGCAGATTTGTTTCACCCTTTGCTAATTGTACATGATGTAAATAAGGTAGCTATACATGATTTTTAAGGAGAATGTGGTCTTTCAATTCTCTGTCATGTTCAAAAGGGTTATCTCCTGCTAAAGGTCAGGTGAGGGGACTAACTACACGGAAATGATGGCGTTTAATTGCGACAGAATTCAAGAACTACCACGGCTGTTTGGTTTTGCTTCTTTTAAGGAATTCCAGTTCCTTACATTGGAATTTAAGAGGGAAAGAGATGGAGTGGTAGGGAAACCTTATTCTAAGACAGCTGGGGGACACCTAAGACACCCTAGAATATTTAGGCCCTGTCCTGTGTGACAGAAATTTTCCTCCCCAGTGCTGTGACTTGAGATGATGTGTTCACTCCCCTCATCCTGAATACGGTCACTCACTGAACAGACAAGGCTTTCTCACCCCACCCAAAAGACAGCACTTACAGCTGCAGAACACAACTTTCTACACTTTTTAAGACGGTAAAAGGCAGGCTTAAAAAGCACATTTTCTTTAACTGTGCATGATTAAAAACACCGCTTCACATAAGATAAGGGTACACTTCCCATTTTCCCTTCTGGATATAAAAGTATTATGAGATATCCAATATTGAGGCATCAGTAAAAAGTATACTGCTGCTGTTACTACCATATTATACCACTTATGGAATAAAAACAATATCCCAAAGAAATCTTCACAAATGAGAAAGCAATTTGTCAAAAACTGCAAGAAATGGCATACATTAAATATAAAACTCATATACAAAAAAGGGCTAACTTTTTTTTAAAAAGTTCGGACAGTTCCTTAAAATTATCTAGTTCATTGATTTCCACCTACCACAAACTTACTTTGGACTATAATAAAATAACTAGGGGAGATAAAATCCTATTCAAATGCTTCAGTTGGAGAACCAAGGTACCAATCTTGATCACTGCATTAAAACTGCAGCACGTGTGCATAGCCGAGAAGGAGCAGCTCCTACACGCTGCTTCCCTCCTCTTCCCGTGTCACATCAGCATGGAACTCTGGAATCCGGTCTTCAAAGGACTGCGTCATCCACTGTCCATTAGGAACTTCACCGAAGGATGCCCCTTCACAGAACTGTGGATTGCTTTCTGCTGAACAAAAACAAACCACAGTTTTTAAGAAGGAGTTGACACCATGGGGTTTTTGTTCCCCAGCAGTGACTGCAGACTGAATGCCCCAAGCACTTTACCCGTTCCATTTGCAGAGAAGCTGCACTGTTCGGTGTCATATGGTGCACGGTCACAGTAAGCTCCCCCATACGCTGCTTCGTAGCCTGGGTCATACTTTTCCTCTTTGACAGCCATCTTTTTAGCATCCTCTGCAGAAACAGAACACCTCAAGCATTAATACTTAGAATAAAAATTATCAAAGGCCACTTTTATCAGAAAACACTTGAAAAACAGACACAAATTCTACAAGATAATCCCTGCTCCCCTTAGAGAATTCAGGTTGTTCTAAAGAGAGTGGAATCTGTAATTCTATACCATACAGTTTAGAGAAGATGACACATCTCCTCCCCTCCCATTAAATTTTTTATTTCTTTCTGCTTGGGAAACTGCTAGTTGTATTTTACACTACATTATATTTTAATGAAGTGTTAACACAATAACCACAATACCTTGTGCAAGCTGCAAGTCGAACGTGTACTGCACCTCCTGCACCTCCGTGTTGGGTGCAATGCCTTTCAGTTGGTCCCTTAAGTCTTTCAGTTTTATGTAATAATGAACTTTATCTTGTGCCCGAGGAAACTGAGCACATCTTGCACTGGATGATGGCATAACATAGCAGAGCTTGAGACAAAAAGCAAGAACAGCATTACTGATCCCTGAGCTATGAGTTAATACTTAGTGCATTCAGAACAACTTAACAGTTAAGCTCACTGTTTTAACCATTTGTACAAACTTCAACTAATGCCACAGGTGGTTGTGGAAGGGGTTAAAAGGAGTCTTTTCTCTTGGCCAGTCGTCTCTCTCACCCTGAAGACAGGGGCTGATTACCAGCTGCTAAGAGTGTGGACAATTTTCACCAGTTATTTATGTGCTGCAGGAGAAGCAGTACCCATGTGTGCTACAAGAGAGAGGAGCACACTCCAGAGCTCCCTGAGCAAGCAGAGCTCTGAGCCAGGGCATAGAGGAGTACGTGACAGCATGCAAAGAGCCCAAATCAGTGAGGGAGGCAGCACAGGTTAATTAGCCTGGCTTCTTGGCCAAGTCTGACTGCATCACATATGCCAGGCTGTGAAATTGTAGTTAGCTGGTTGGAGCCAGCTTCAGTGTTTCTATCTCTGCCAACAGCTCTAACTAAAGATATCAAGTTAGTTCAGGAAAAACAAACTATTCAATACTTCTATTACCATGCAGTATTTATGAACAAGTACCAGTAAAGGGATTATTTATCTTTCTTACAAATACATGTACTGCAGAAGTCCTTAAGAGCTACTTAAAAAGCAAGCGCTTTATCCAATAGTTCTTCAGGCTCTAATGGCAACAATTCCACCTTTAGAGAAAGGCAGCTGAAACTTGCAGCATGAGTAATTGAGGATAGAACTGAGAAGAAAAACAATCCAAACTTTTGAACTGACATGGTAATGAAGCTTTACGATAAGCTACATTGACAAAGGCTAATTGCCTTTGCTTTAACTTGTTTATAAGAACATGTTAAATAAACCAATTTCTAATGATACGTAGCTGGTCTCTTGAGACATTTTCCACCACTAGATGTCTATGACTAATGCACTATTCATCAAATTGTTTGTTTTATCTTAAGCATCCAATTTAACTTCAAACTGCAAATCAGCTTAAGGAGCCCCAGTCTGACGGAAGCACTTGGGCATGCCCACATCCAGCAATGCTGAGGGGTTGCATGCAGTGGCACAAGGATGCACTTGCTGTTCTTTCTCCCCTTCTGGGGCACTGCATGGTCATGGTCAGTATCAAAACTCAGGAATACAAATAGCCAGGGAATTGGACACAGGGGATCAGATGAAAGTTATCATAGAAGCAGGCATGTGTTACTTGTATTTTTTTTAGGTAGTCCTCAGAGAAGGCACCAACCTACTAACCATAACACACAATTTCTCAAATGAAGTCTGCAAGTCTGAAGAAGCTGCATTAAAGATGTGTCTGAAAACTGTGCTATTCCCCTTTCTCTATTTAAGTAAAAGCCTTTCACATCTCTTGTACGTTGGTCAAACTGGTGTTATCCTAAGTGTGTGCAAGGCCTGAGATTTCATTAGTTCTAAAACAATCAAAATGGAGAGCCCTGGTTTTGTTTCTCAGTCTCAATACTTACAGTTTCTGTATCTGGCACTTTGTGTGGCTGCAGCCCAAATTCCAAGTTCTTAACTTTAATTCCAAAAACTTCTTTACTAAAAATTTCATAAATACCTAAAATGAAAAGATAGGGTAAGTGGGGGAAAAAAAGCTACTGACAGAAAAAAGTAATTTAAAAGTTCTCACATTTTCCATTGAAAGCTGCTATACGAGGTTTATACTTCTGTAGCTTCTGCATCAGAATTCGCCCTCCTTCCCGAAACTCTTTGCTAAAAGACAAGGTACTCAAAATTATAATCACAACTATTAATTCATTAACAAGCCTGACATTCCCCCTTGCTGCCTTACCTGGAGAGGTCTTTGCTTCCAGGTGTTGTCCTTTCAACCATGTTTGTAAATCCAATCCCATATTTATGTGGCAAGGTGTGGTCATCCATGTGGTTCAACTGTTCATTGCTTAGACCAGACATGAACAGACACTTCCCTGTGAAGCAGGAAGATAGATATTTGCCTTTTTCCAAGGAAAAGAAAACAGAACCAAAAAACCTACTAGACTATTGGAATACCGGAATGCTAAAGGAAGGATCTCTTTTAACAAACTTAATTTAGGAAGACTAATGCCCCATCCAGAAAGGTTTAAAATAGCCAATATTACTTTATCTCCTCCCAAGAGGGCAGAAAGGCCCTAGTGAACAGGAATTCCTCATCATGAAATCAGTCTTTTATTCTAAAAGCTCAGTACAGTGCTTTAGATTTTGTGATTCACTTAAGCAGTGATCGATATGGATTTTGGGGGAAAGAACATGGCAAATACAAGGTGTCAGCTTTCTTTTACAATCTTGCCATTGTTTCTCTTTGCACTGGGTCTCTCTGACATAACCCGTTGACATCTTGAATTCATATTCAGTGTATAAAAATCCCTCTCTGAATAAAAAAAACCCAACAAACCAAAACCCAGGAGAAAAAAAACCCCAAACTAGTTTAATTAAAATGCCACAAGTTCTAACAAAGTTCTGCAAATGCTAAGAGAAGAAAGGAAAACAAAAACGTACAAAAATGGTTTCCAGGTCCTGGGTAATGATGCCCTTTGTAAGCTGCCATCAGGCCAGGGTTTATGCCAATCTACAAAGATACCAGTCCATTTTAACAATGACAACACGGCTTGCTAATCAAAAACTTAATCAAGTTACAGTAAGGATGCTTATTCAATTCTCTCTAAGTTACGATTAATAAACAAAACTGTGTTAATGGCACCTTCCATCATTATTTAAAAAACCTGACAATTCTACAGCAGTGCCTCATTTAAATGTGCAATGTCAAAAGGGCAGTTCAGAGGGTGCAGAGCTTCCAGAAAATGAAGGATCAAGGCCATGTATTAAATGTGAGCCTTAGCTTTCTCAGAAATTAGGACTACGTTACTACAGCTTATAAAAGAAATGCAAAGCAGCTCTACAGACAGGAAACAGTTTCTATCCTTTATCTTGCAAGCTTTTGCCATACAAGCAATATAGACAAGTAAGCAGAAAGAATGTAAATCAATAACAAGTAAATACAAGACTCTTCCGCCTAATCTTGTAGCTCTGAGTTACTCACTATTACAATGTCCAGATCAAAGGTCAAAATGTCAGGCAAAGTCTTGGTCAGCAGTTCAGCTTCAGATACACCATTAAAACGGTCCACTTTTCTTTTGACTTTAAAAGTATCTGTGATCTTTTCTTGTTTGCCTTTTGACTTGGCTGGTTTTTCTTTTTTAGCAGCAGGCTTTTTGGGTTGCTTTGGCTCAGTTGCTTTGGCTTTTCTTTTCCTTCCTCCTTTTTTCCCTTCTGAAACACACAACAAATATTCTTTTTGTACATTTCTAATGGTGCAGTGTGGATATTCAAAATGACTCAGCTAAATGTAATGACACAGAAAGAAATAAAAGAGGTAAATTTACCTTCAAAATCCATTAATTTAAACAACACACCTGGAGCTTCCTCATCTTCTGGCTCTTAAAAGTTTAGAGATTCAGGCAGCACAGGCACTAGCCATGACATGACCACAGAGAGATTGCTCTCTCTCTCTCTATGTTCATTAATAATATTGTAAAACAGTGTCAATTTCCAGCAGTTTGCATTTGTTTAAATCAGCCACACTAAACTAAACAATTCTAAGTATATGTAACCAATTCCTTACCTGTGATTACTACAACAAACTAAGCAACCATTCAAACAAAAATATTTCAAATAAACAGTACTATACTGTACTTCCTTTGTAGAAAGTAAAAAAAAGAAGTATTTTGAAGCCAGAATTTTCAAAAAACCTCTAACGTACCATTAAAACCCATGACTTCTGCTAAAATGATGCATTTACCTACTGAGACAAAATTCTGCTTTCTTGGAACAAGATAATTGTGTGAGACTGAACATTGTGCATACATTCACATGAGTTTACTTCTCGTCTTTAACTGCCTGTTAAAACACATTTCCTAAAGAATACCATTAATCAACATTCTGCAGCAAGCATCATGAAGAGGAAATCCAATAGGTCCAAGGAAGCAGTTTAAGAGCAATATTTTTTTCCCAATCAATAACTAACACTTCAGCTTACTAGCACAGCCCAATGAGGCTACCTTTTGGAGGCTCCTGAGCAATGTTTGGCTCTGGAATGCCCTCTAGAGCTGGCTGCTCAGTCATCATTTCCATGTTGGGCACTGCAGTCATCAGCTGATGGAAGGGAAACGAGTAAAATGCTTGAGCTTGCTGAAGGTATGCGTAGTATCTTAGAGAGAGAGAAAAAAAGAGACCTAATTCATCAGCAATTCAGAAACTTTCTGATGTACCAAACAGAACGTGAACATCAAACGTCATCAAGGCTGGCATGTACTGCACTTAGATTCTCTGATGATGCTGTTGACAAGGCACTAAATTATCCATACCATCGAAGCAGTCTGGCTGCTTAGCTGCTATCAGTGAACCCCAACATTAACAGCACAGTTCTCTTGCGATTGCTATGATGTGGAATTAACACAATATTTGTAAGGGAAGCGTAGAGCTTATCTCTTTTCTCTTTTTTTGGAAAAACACTGTAGCACACATTTCCAAAGCAAATTATCAAACAGATCAACAATTTACAACACATGTTGAGCTAAAGCTCTCTGGACTTTCATAAGTTTCCCAAATTTTAGATTTTTTTAATGTTGTATCAGTTGCTTGATCCGGTAAGAGAAAGGATGAATCATTCTGGGCTATAAAGCATCAAGATTACACACAGCATTTGTTACTATGCATATTATTAAACAGCTTTAACAAATGGTGTGGCAGATGTTGTCCAGTTGTCACACGCTGGATCCCAATACAAATATTGCACTTATTCTACATGGAGGTGTTCATACACACAGAGATCCAGTCTCCTTCTATGCATAAAGACAATTCTCCATAGACAGCTCTCTCCCTCCACACATATATTAGTCATATACAGCCCTCACACCCATTTCTGCTTTATACTGTCACTCCCTTCTACCTACGCAGCCACCTTCTTGTCCATAGATTCTACTGCCTTACAAATACATAGAAACGACTTGGTGAACAGTAGATTTTCAGGAAATAATCTTATAATCTCAGAGCTATTAATAAAAATGCTGAATAATGTTGAGATACAGATATTTATCCAAGAAGGCCAATGGCATCCTATACTAGCAATAGTGTGGCCAGCAGGACCAGGGCAGGGATTGTCCCCCTGGACTCGGCACTGCTGAGGCCACACCTCGGTGCTACATTCAATTTTGGGCCTCTCGCTACAAGAAGGAATTGTAATGTGTCCAGAGACGGGCAATAGAGCTGGGGAAAGGTCTGGAGCAGTTGAGGGAGCTGGGGGTGCTCACCCTGGAGAAAAGGAAGCTCAGGGGTGACCAACCACCAGAAAGGAGGCTGAAGCTGGGCTGGTCTCAAGCAACAAGTGACAGGACAAGGGGAAATGACCTCATGTTGTGCCAGGGTAGGTTTAGATTGGATATTAGGACAAATTTCTTCATGGAAAGGGTTGTTAACCATTGGAGTAGGCTGCCCAGGGAACTGTGTGAATCACAACCCAGGCCTTTGTAGATGTGTACATTTATGGACAGGGTTTAGTGGTGGGCTTGGCAGTGCTGGGCTAATGGTTGGGCTCAATGATCTTAGAGGTCTTATCCAACCTAAATGATTCTGATTTTAAATTTCTCAAAAGAAAGGAGCATTCCCTACTACACAATGGGTTTTTAAGAAACCCACAGTAAATCAGACTTATACCAGAAGAACCCACAGTCTTGTGCTCAAGCTACTGATTTTAACCCAAATATCTATCCTGCATCAAGGAGAATAAATATGAACACAGGTCTGTCACATTCCTGGGGAAGTTGCCTAACACAGCTATGGGAGATTTTCAGAGTACAGGGAATACCTTAAACCCTCTGCTGGAAGAGTTCCATTTTATATAAAATACTTGTGCAGTTAATGAACCAAACAAAACTGATTTTCAGATTGTATTGGGAAACACATGAGAAACTGAGACATGCACAATCCAGTTCATAATGTAATAAAAGCTTAATCATACAGACCAGAAGAACAGAGTGAGTAAGAAAAATGTGAAAGCATCTAACCTAAGACCAGATGTCTTCCTCTAATACAGACCTTCTTATTTTATGTGTATATAAAGTCTCCTTCTAGTAAAGGGAATAAAATTCCCTTTGAACAGAGAAAAAATTTGCACTGTACCACAAACAAGTCCTCTAGCCACTTGCTAATGAGAAAAAAGTGAAGTTTTATCCCTACCTCTTAAGTTTCCCATATATTTTAGGTCAGGTTTCTTGCGTGGGTTCCCAAATACATTTGTTTTGTTAATGATGTATATATACTATAGAACATTAAACAAGTATTTTCAGTATCATTTCCAGTAATTTGTTCCTCCCTCCGCTCACGCCTCCTCTCCCCCCTCTCCCTCCCCCCCC
>VYZT01000684.1:10949-25173 GCA_013400735.1 Pomatostomus ruficeps | reverse complement strand
AGGGCGGGGCGCGGCCGCCCCGGGAGGGGGGCGGGAGGGGCGTCCGAGCCCCCGGCCCGCGGCGTGGGCGCTGTGTCGCGACTCACCCGCCTGCCGCGATACTCCCTGGCGAGGGCGGGCCTCGGCTCCCTCGTCCCTTCCCCCTGCCAGCGGCGGCGGGGATGACGCACATCCGGCGCGGTCCCTGCCCAGGGCCCGCCCCCGCAGCCATGCCCGCCGGCGTGCCCTGGCCAACCTACCTGCGGGCGCTGGCGGCCAGCATGCTGGCCATGTTCGCGGGGGCCGAGGTCGTGCACAGGTACTACAGGCCTGATCTTGTAAGTGCTCAGAGGGTCCCGGTCGCTGGTAGGGTGTGTGCGGGATAGAGGGTCTTCTGGAGAGTCTGTGCCTCGGAAAGGTCTCTGGCCTGGCGGTGCACAGAGATCAGCCTCTCCCGAGGCACTGGCGAGGCAGTCAGGACTTCACTGTGTCCGGTTCTGGACTCCTTAGCACGAGAAAGACAAGGAGCAGGTCCAGTGGAGGGTCACAAAGATGATGCGGGGTGTGGAGCGTCTCTTAGGAAGGACGACTGAGAGGGGATCTCATTAATGCTAACAAACACCTCAGGGGTGGGTGCCATGAGGATGGTACCAGATTCTTTTCAGTGGTGCCCAGCGACAGGATGAGGAGCAAAAGCCAGAAGCTAAAACACAAGAAGTTTCACCTCAACACGAGGAAGAACTTCTTTCATTGAGGGTGGCAGAGCACTGGAACAGGCTGCCCGGGGAGGGCGTGGAATCTCCCTCTCTGGAGACATTCCAAACTCACCTGAACGCGTTCCTCTGAGACCTGCTCTAGGTGACCCTGTTTGGCAGGGGGCTTGGACTAGATGATCTCCAGAGGTCCCTTCCAACCCTAACAATTCTGTGATTCTGTGACTTCTCTGGGGAGTCACCTCCACTCTGGCCATGTGTCCAGAAGGCGTCTCTGCTGTGGGAAGCTGGGTTTTGAAAAGAGTGTGCAGAAGTGACAAGAAGGGGCTGTACTGGGATTTAAATATACTTTGTTTCCTCCAGTAGCGGAAATGAAGGCGAGCAAAAGTTGACATTACAAATGACGACAGAGAAGGCTGTCAAAATTACAGTCACAGAACTAAACTCTAAATAAGACCATCCACCAGGGATAATAATGGTTGGTTTAGCCTCTTGGAGGCCTGACTTGGAAGCTTTCTCTCATCCTGCTGTTCATGTATACTTCTTGGGGTTTTTTAATTCACTGTGCTATTTTCAAATGGGAAATAAGTTTAAAAAATTACCATGTTTGACCTGTCACATCAAAATTTAAGCAATGAGGCATAAATCATTGATAGATGCCTTAGAATTTATGTATTTTAGTAGTTTCTACCGAAGCCTTTGTTACAGGCAAATAGACATATTTATTCAGAATGATCAAATGATCTATGCCTCTAAAATAGCATGAATTTTGAGGAGGTGTAGTTCTTAAAATGTCATGTTATCTGGTACCTTTTTAAAATTTCATCTCCAGTTTCAGTGCCTAATTTCTAAATCAGGATGGTAGAGGCAGTGAAACTTTTTCTTCTGTCACTAAGAGTATGTGTGGAAACTTGAACTGTGCTAGAACATCTCTACCAAACTCACTTTAATGGCAAAGAGAAACTTTGCTCCTTTTGTCCATTCTTCCTTTCATCTCATTTTTTTTCAAATTATATTTTGCTACTTTAAAATAAGTCAAATTACAAAAAGGTAATAATTCTTAAGGTGTTTTGCATGTAGGAATTATATTCTGCTCAGAAAAGAAGGCAGTAAAATCACAGTTTAGCTTTCATGCTCTTACAGAGTAAGCTCATTTGCTGTTTTGGGAGTTCAGTTTTTCCTCTGTCACAACACTGACATCTTTCTCTGTTTTTAACAGAGCATACCTGAAATACCTCCTAAGCCTGGAGAACTGAGAACAGAACTGTTGGGTCTAAAAGAAAGATCAAGCGAAGTTCAGACTTCACAACAGTGACCAGAGTTTATTTTATCAGAGAACTGATAAAATATTCAACTGTTGAAGTTGCAAAAATATGTATGTGAAATACTGTGCTCCTTTAATGCTTTTTTTGCTTTCCTTTAAGCAGACTTGCAGGCAGCATTAAACATAAACATAGAGTGAATGCTGTTGTAAAAGTCCCATCAGGTGTGTGCCAAAATGCTTGTGAGTTCTTAAATCTCGATTGCACTTTAAGTATCCTTCAGAATACAGAGTCAAACCATGACAAAAACATATCACTGACAGGAAATCTGCTTTGGTCCATTGTAATGCTGGAATCTTACAGCTTGGTCATCTTAGTTAAAATGGGGAAAATACATACAGATGACACTGAAATCATATTTGCTTGTGCTCCATTTGGGCATCTTCATCTGTCTGTGGCTGCTTTTCAAGCTGTAAATATGCCAAACTCTGAAATAACAAGTGCAGGTTTACCCTTCAGTCTGGAAATAGAATCACCACAGAACTCTTGCACCAGGAACTTGAAGATGCAGAGTCAACATCCTGCAAAGATAACTCAGCAACCCAGTTTTGAATGGTACACAGCAGAGCTTGGGAAGGTTGGGATTGCTTTCCCTTGAGAAAGATGCCAGAACAAAGCACAGGCTTCATCCTCAGTTCTCACTTAACTCATAAAAAACGCAGTCTGACAGATTATCCATTAAGGAAACAAAAAAGCTCCCTAATTCTTACTGCCAAAGTACTTGGAAGTCTTGTAAGAGCAGAGGGATCAAGAAGTGATCACTGAAAGTGCTACATTTACATCAGTTCCGGCTATGAAGCTGTTATTGTATTTATGCCTGCATAAGCTGGAGTAGTTTTCCTAGGAAGAAAGGTTTATAGTTCTTACGCATGTGTATGTGTCTGCTCTCACCAAGTTTTACAGCTGTTGGTGGGACAAGCTCTTGTCCTGCTCTTGTGTGCCCATGTGTGCACTTATATAACTAGGTCACATCCTCAGGCACCTTTATCAATGACAGCAGGCATTGAGAAAGCCTCTAGTAAAACAGATGTTAAGCCCAAACAAAATCTATCAATGAGGACATCTTAATAGGTCCACTTCTGGTGAAAAGACTTTTTCCTTTATTGCACCTAAACAAAGCTGAGATTGGCAACCCTCCACTTCAGCAGAAGATAGAGTTTATTGAAGAGGAAATGGGACAGTTCAGCAGTATTTTGTTTCTCATCTAACTGGGGCTGAAAACAAGTGATACTTTTATCAGGTTGATTGCTACAGAGCACAAAGTTGCACTGCTAGAGTAAGTGGAAGGTGCCCCAAGAAATGGTGCACCGGCCCTGTTTTATTGCCACAGGCTGCTGCTAAAGTCTCCATGCCAGCTGCTGACTGACACTCGTGTTAGACCACTCAGCTGGGCCAGTGACAAAAGGCTCTATCTCTAGGATAATACTGCAGTGAGGAGAAACCAGAGACCCCCCAAACTCCCTCAAGAAACCCCCAAACTAAGCTTCCATTCCTTGCCCTCTCAAACAGTGTACCTCAATACAACTCTCTAAACCTAACACAGTAACTGCACTGATAAAGGCATGTTTTGGGCAATATAGAGCCTAGTAAATGGAAAGCAAGTTCTTCAGGTCAGTGTTTAGTGCCCTCACCTAATAAGAAAGATTATTTTGCTTTAGACTGCAGGAACTTGTAACTGAACAGAAGTTCTGTTAAAACAGAAAAGACTGGTTCTTAAGTAGAATCACTGTGCAGAAGAACCACTCCTATATCCTTCCACAGAGGAAGGCAAGAAAACCCTCACGGTAAAGGCTTTCTACTAAGTCTGTGAAGATGTTTTAAAGTAGAGATACTAGTGAGAAAACGTAGTGCTTCATCCAACCACAACATATAGCTGACACAGTGCATAGAAGTTCAACATGTCTACACTAACCAGGTTTAGCTTCAGTCACATTAAGTATCTGCATTAAGTGCTTTCCCATACTAGCGAGACCTAGAACAAGAGTAAAACCTTTAGGAGTAACAGCATTAAGGATATGTGAAAAGAACTTCCACCTTTACAAAAACCCCTAAAAAACAGAACTGCTGTAACTACACCAGTCAAAGGAAAGGTTTCCAAGTGCCATGGAGGATGGTAGCAGTTCACAGGCAGTAAGACAGTTCTGGTGGCAATTGCCGACATATTTAGTAAAAGAACATGGTTTTTTCCCCCCTCATCTGTAAAACTTCTGCTGCCTTCTCACTATGGGGTCAAGTCATAGAGTCCAGCACAAGCTGGCAGAGCTTCACTTCCAATGCCATTTTTAAACAGCCCATCTCCTCTTTCTCAGGCTTGCAGCAGATACCTAACTCGAATACTTACTTCAATTAGCAAATTCAGTACAGCTCAGATACCAGGTGTATCTGGCTAAGCAGCACAGCAGGTTTGTAAACATAAATCCCAGTCTGAGGCAGATGCTATACAAAGAGGTGTGGCTGTGCCAGCATGGAAAGGCCCAAGGACTGCCAAGAAAGCCTGTTTGCACAAAGGACCTGAACACACAGGACCATACCTTAATTTCTTTGTGCCAGCCCACAAGATGAGCTTGCTATGTAAAAATTTAGAGTGGGTGGTGTTTGGGAACATTTTATTTTGTACATGACAAGATTTTACACCAAGTCAGTTAAATAATACAAATTTACATTCATGAGGAATGTTTTTAGAAAAGTGAACTTAAAAAAACCCTCCTTTACCCTTAAAACCCCATACCATCCCTCAACATTTTACAGTGAAAAAACCAAAACAATCTAATTCACATTCCCTCTTAACCCCCCAATGCAGGACAGTAGTTGAGTGCAGTTTACAGTTCATCTTTCACATCTGTGGATTCCTGTGAAGACAAAGAGAATCAGACTGTTACTTTTTGAAAGTGGAAAAACGTTACAAGAACTGTCCCAGAAGAACAGAAACTTATATTACTGTCATTGCAGGTTATACTGCTGTGCAAACATAACGGTGGCATCAAAATTAAGTAAATATAGTACAATAAATACTGTTCCTCAAATTTTTTCTTACCTGATCTGACATTTAACATTGCTATAAACTATATATTTGCACTAGTCACAGGATACCATCTTGCAGGTGTCTTCAAAAAGCAACCAGAGAAAGCAGACCCAGCTGGGATCTCACAACTTTGGAAGTTAGTATTATCAAGAAACTATGGTATTAGAAGAGTTCAGCATATCCATCAAGACATCACTGAAAACTGCAGACATGAGCTAATGAACACTGACTTCACATGACAGGTGAACTGTTTGGAAGCAATGGTGGTGTTGCCTGTAGTGTTGTTCCAAGCCTATAGTGGAAGCATTTAAAACTACACTGTTGCTGATTTGTTCATGTTTTTGCCCACAAGCTGTGGAAATACCATGGATAATTATGTTCACTAGAGGATTTGCTGCCTTTTTCTTGCCACAGGGCACTGTTACAATCTATAAAGCTTAATTTAGCTCCAGCTTTGAACATATCTAAGTGTCATCTTTTCACAATATAGTTTAATAATGAATTTGTACTGCAGGTTTTTTTCCCCTCCGTGAAAAGCCTAGAACACCTCACACTAAAATCTAGTATCATGAAAGGCAAAGTGAACAACTTTATTGCCAGGTAGCACCCATAAAGTTGCACCTAAGTATTGGAAGGAAAATATCAAATTTGAGACCCTACCTTCTGTGTTTCACTGTCCTCAGCATCAGCATCCACTTCCTCTTCATCCTGCTCTGCCTCCTCAGCTGCATCTTCAGGCTCTTCAGGTTCCTCATCCACCTGTACACCAAGGTCACAAGCAATTTGCTTTACTTCCTTAGGTTGTGTAACTAGTTGTGCAGTAGCTAAATACAGGATTTGGAAGTGTCCACTATCAGTTCCTAACATTTGCCACAAGCTACCTGAAGGAGAAAGATCTGTCTAGCACTGATCCACTCCAGCAAAATAGCCAGCAGAAGTTCTTGCCTTATGAGAACCTGTATTACTTATTAGGAATTTCTACATTAGAGAAGGCCTGTGGGTCAAAGGCCTGTATGCCCAATTTACTCCTGTAGAGCCAGCACTTAATTAAGGACAGGACAAGACTCAAGAAGCATAATGAAATAGAGAATCTCAAAGCTTCTACAAAGAAGAGGGAAGTGAGAACATGGGTATTAAGCACAGACTCATGGCTGGACTTTTGGAGGCCCACTTAAATGCAGGAAGCTGGATACATTTCATTTTATTCAAGTGAATCAAGCAGCTGCACTTTTTAAGATGGAGCAACAGCAAGTCAATTATCAGCCCCAAGTGGAAGACAAACTAACCTTTGCATCCAGGTCAATGTTTAAACTCAAACGAAGCATCCTTTCTATTCTGTCTCCATATTCCTTAGTGTCTGGCAACATATATCCTGATCTCAGAGTTGCAGTTTCAAACAACACCACTGCAAGATCTGAAACAGTTTTGTCATCTTCATTTTCCTAACGTGGAAGACAACAAAAAAATCAGAACAGGTCTATTAAAACAGGCTGTATGTAGCCAAGTAAGTCAATGTTTCACTACTGTTATTTATTTACCTTGACTCGCCTCAGCATGTCCTTGATCAGTGGATGCCTGGGGTTAATTTCAAATGTCTTCTTTTGGCTGGCGTAGTAACTGAGAAGAGAAATTACAGCACTAAGTTTCAAAGTACAGGACCCAATTACATCTTTAAATCCACATACACTGGTTACAGTCACAGTAACAAGTGTATTCCCACCCCCCCCCCCCCACCCCACTTCAATACTCATGTAACTATAAAATGCTCTCAAGTTACTAAGTTCATCTTCTCTTGTCACCAAATGACAGACACCAAATGCCACTGATGAGCCTTGCTCACCAGGCAGTTTTACATACTGGGCTTTAAAATAACAAAGGCTATAATGGACTAACTTGGTTGTAAATGACCTTAAAAACACTCGGGATCATCTGAACCAGATGGAAGCTTGTTACAGGCACACCAAGCAAGCGAGGCTGTCAACTGCATTTCATGTCTGCTGCTACAGAACTGAAAGCTTACTTTGTAGATATATCCTTCCCAGTCTGGTAAGCTTGAGCCTTCATGATTCTTTCCATGTTACCAGACCATCCATACTGACTGGCCACAAGAGCACATGGAGACTGGGTTAAACGTTGAGATAGCACAGCTTTTTCGATCTGTAGGGAAAAACAAAATCCAAATACCTTAATGTTAGTTCACAGAGCTAATAGCTTATACCATGAATAAAGTAAGTAACTCTGAACTTCTCTGTCAATTCAAGAACTTCTGAAAAATGTTTAAGATGACATTCTGACTCATTATCTTCCTGAATAAAGGTATTATCCATAAAGGTTTACCCATGGAGACAGAAGCTACTGTCAAGTCTGTGCTCAAATAATCTGCAAGGTATGTTGTAGCAAGTACAGTGAGTAAAAATAATCATTACTTATAACACAGCATTTTACCTTGTCTTTTAGAGCTTTGTCTTTCATCCAGTTTAAGAGTGGTTCAAATTCCTTTTCCAAGGCTTCTCGACTCTCTTTAGACTTTTCACTTTCTTCAAACTTAACTCCTTCTTTTGCTACATTCTGAAACCTCTTGCCATCAAACTCTGGTAAAGCCTGAATACAGTATTCATCTACAGGTTCAGTCAGGTAGATCACTTCATAGCCCTTTTTCAGCAGACGCTCAACAAACGGTGAGGACTCAGCCTAGGATGAAAACATTTAAGATGTCAGCTTAATTGCACTGCTTTCAGCAGCTACCAAAACTGTACAACTATCTGACAAATATTGGTACAAGAAAAACTGAACTGCAGTAGTTAGTAACACAAGCATGAAATCTCCACATTGACAGTAAATACACAATTCACAATGTTTATGGTACTAGAACTACAAGCTATAATATACTGTACCCCTTCCCCTCTTACATACCTCCTTTCTGCTGGCACCAGCCATGAAGTAGATTTTGTCTTGCTTCTCTTTCATTCTTTCCACATACTGATCAAGGCTTGTGAGGTTGCTCTCATGATGAGAAGACTGGAAGCGCAGAAGTTTAGCGAGTCGTGTACGATTGGAGTGATCCTCAATAACACCAAGCTTCACATTAGTACCAAACTCTTTCCAGAATGTGTCGTTGTATTTTTCCTCTGCAATTTTCTTGATCATATCAAGAGTTTTGCGAACAAGTTTCTTTCTGATTACCTGAAAAAAGCAGCAATACCGAGTTAAGAAGAACAGTAAATATTTGGAAGAGCTCTCAACGCAACCTCACTGCAAAGAAGAGATCCAACTTTGTGTCCCTGATTTGAAGCAGAAAGAGGTAATCTGGAAACAGCAATACCTGAGTTTCCTTCACATTAATTTCAGAGTCACATAACAAAATTAGTCACACTAATAGTCTTCTAAACCTTGCTGCTGTTGTGTGCTTACAATGAAGGAACTTAAAACCAATTAGCTTACCTTTAACAATTTATGCTGCTGAAGTGTTTCACGGGATACATTCAAAGGAAGATCATCAGAATCCACCTAATTGAGGAAGAAAATGTTAAGTGTATCTGGCAGTATTTGAAGATAAAAAATTAAATGCACAGAAGATTTATAATACTTACAACACCCTTAACAAAGTTAAGATACTTGGGCATCATGTCATGGAAATCATCAGTGATGAACACTCTTCGAACGTACAGCTGAATTACAACAGGAGAGAGCAGCCAAGTTACTTTAGGGTTTCTTTTTCTTTTCCACAAAACCATACCCACACACTTTCCTGTTCTACCTTAATGAAATCACTTTTTTTGGATCCATATTCATCAAACAGTCCACGTGGAGCAGAATTAGGAACAAACAAGATGGATTTGAAAGTTACTTCCCCTTCAGCAGTGAAGTGGATGTATGCCATCGGATCATCATGTTCCTGTGAAGAGAGAATGCTTTCAATTATATGGGGAAAATACCAGTGAGTTGATATATTTCCAATAATAACATGAGCTTGGCAAGTAAGTGCAATTATTTTACCACAATTCCATGTAGCCATGCTTTGTTAGAGTCTATCAAGGAGACCAAAAGTTTAAGTTTAAGTTACAGGAGCTCACATAAAATATAACTCACATAAAAATAACCTTCCTGGAGACCTACCAAGTTTTGCTGGATTTTAACAAGCCAGTCACTAGAAAATTACCAACAGCACAATAACCAATAGAGTATCATCACACTGCAGTTAAGAGACTCTCCAGTAACACATTACATTGTACTGATACAAAGACAGCACTCCTAGAAAACTCTGTCTCCCTCTTTCTTCCACCATGTGCAAAAAGCACCACAACCCTCAGAATAAATTCAAATTTCCCTATCAACATTTAAACACATCAGTAAGCTCCACATGAGCTGCAACATAACACTTTCCAAACCTAGACCAATCAACACTTGGGTGGCAAAACCTTGTCTCTGAAAAAAAGGTAACTCCTGACTGAGATGTTATACCTTCCAGGCTCTCTGCAATTCCATCTACTGACAGCAACCAGAAATTCAGAAACAGCCCATCCTGTAAGCATTCAGTTTTATTTACACAGCAAGAGATACTATAGCAAACCTCTTGCTTTGGAATCATCTCTAGACCCAGAGCTTACCTTGGAAAAGGTTTTGTAAAAAGCTTTGTATTCATCTTCTTCAACTTCTTTAGATGGTCTCTGCCAGATTGGTTTTATGTCATTCATGAGCTCCCAGTCCCAGACAGTCTTTTCGACCTAGGTAAATAAACACCATAGCATAAAAAAAGACTCATTCTTTACTTCAGATTAGGGCAATTAAAGGCACACCACTGAAGCCAAGACATAAAATAGCACATAAAAATCCCAAACATGCTGTTTCTAATTTACAAAATTACACAATGGTCCGCACATTCTCATTTTAAGTATAAACATTAGTGCAACACATGGGAACAAAACCTTAATCTACACCATAGTGTGTTTCATGTACATTTAACACATTCACTGAGCACTGGGAAGATCTTTCCAGAGCACATTAGAACTGCTTCTGTTCTAATGCTACTCTGGAAAGATCTTCCCAACAGAGTATATTAAAATTAAACTTGTCAACAGTGTCAGATTACAGAATTCTGCTACCATTTCATGTAGTTCATGCAAGTACTTATAATTAGCTGTGACCACAGCTTCACAAGGCTACTGCCAATCATCTTCCTGACTCCTACCCACATTTACAATCTTCTTTCTTCATGTCTAAAAGTATTTGCTTCTTGAAAGCACACACCACTGAAATGCACCTCTACCTAGGAAAATTGCTTTCTATCTGACATGAGTTACAGGACCCCAAGTATAACAAAGCTTACCTTCTTAGTTTTTGGCTTCTTTTCTTCCTCTTCTTCTTCAACTGCTGCTTCATCATCTGTTTCTTCTTCTTTCTCCTTTGCTTCCTCCTCTTCAATGGGTTCTTCAACAGTCTCTGTCTAAAAAGACAACTGAAGGTGGGGATTTGAACACCTTGACTTTCTCTCAAACAGCTTAATCTCTCACAGCACTAACCTGATTTCTGCTATTTGTCTGTTGCAAGCTTCTCTATAGGTAATGTTTTTCATTAATACATACTTTCCTTCAATACACTGGGAGGTCACCATACTCTAAGTTCTTCAGTGTTTTACACATAACATTAATGAGAGACTTGGTGGATTTTACATTGGTGCTACACCAAGAAAAGATCACAACAGGCCTAAAATCTAAGACACTGCCCTGTTTTTTTCAGAAGGATACCTAGCCATGGCTCTGCTTGAGAGCCTAACAAAGCTTCCATCTACAAAAGGCAGTGGAAGAAAGATCCTTATTAGTAATTAGCAGTGTTTTTCCTTTGATAAACTTCTTAGAGTCAGAGTAAAGCCAAATTCCTTTAAAGTTTGTGATTTTAGCAAGAGACTTGCATTTGGAGAAAAAATAGAGAGTCAGGAACCGAAGAATTTTAGAAACTAGACAAGAAGCAGCTCTGTGGACCTCAGCCTTCATGAAAGATCTGGCCAGACAGTAGTCAGAACTGAAGCTTACACTGGACAATGCTCAGATAAATGCACTTACCTTGCTGCTCCACACATAGATGGGAAAGTTTATGAACTGGGAGTATTTCTTGACTAGATTTTTAACAGTGTCCAGCTCAAGGTAATCAGATGCTTCCTCCTTCAAGACAAGGCTAAAGAAAAAAAAAAAACAAACCAAAAAACAAAAAACAACCCAAACCTTTTAAAGTGCTAGACAAGTACTTTTACAGTTTTATAGCAGAAGATACATTTCTTATGCCACTGAGATTGACCAACTGAACCAGAGCATGGTGCTAATAACCAATATTGGGGGTTGATCTACATATGGGATCATTCATTAAAAAATTGGACTTGATGATCTTTATGGGTCCCAACTCAGAACAATCTGTGATTTTTGTTGCAGCTGTAGCAATTTAGATTTACATCAGTGAGTTTTTATTAGTACAACTCCAAGTATCTCTTAAAAAATACAATCCTTACTCAACTAGCAATTGTTTTCACTAGCTGAGGCAGAACCCAAAGTTAAAAGGTTTAAATGAAAACATCAAATTGTATTGACACTTATCAGGATCTTGATGCACCTTCACAGACTTTACTTCAAACCAGGGCACCAAGACCAACTTTTTTTACCCCAAGTGCCTCCTCCAGAAAGACATCCTCTAAACATAAATCAAATAAATTTGCCTGCTTACAAAAGCAATAAAATTAGGACTGGCAAACTACCTCTAGTTTGAAATCAGACCAGCCTCACTAGTATACAAACAGCAGCCAGTTTCCAAGACAAAGCTCTATAGCCCCGGTATAGGTTTTGCCAGGCCAGAATTGTGTTGAAGAACTGAATGAGCCTGAAGGCAGCTGAACTGTCTGGAATTACTTGCTGACAGTTATCAAGACATTCACAGTTTTGTTAGCTCCATTTCTTTTTGGATGGAGTTTGTATTTTGCATGTTTTTATTAAACCGAATAAAGCTGTATTACAAGAATTAAATCAGTCACAAAGCTAAAATCAGTCATATATTCCAATAAGCAAAGTGTACCCACACAACCTTTTCTATTTTAAGACTAGAGAAACTTAATACTTACGTTATGGTTGTGCCACGTCCCAAGGTGTTCCCTCTTGGGTCATCAATCACAGAGAATTCATTTGAATCTGACTCCCAAATATGCTGAGTATCATTGTTGTGTTTTGAAGTGACAATAACTCTGTCTGCTACTAAGAAAGCAGAATAAAAGCCAACACCAAACTGGCCAATCAACTCAGATGTTGACTGGCTATCATCCTGCATTTCAGTCATCTTGTTTAAGAATTCACTTGTACCAGACTTTGCAATGGTACCCAGGTTTTTAACTAACTCCTCCTTTGTCATGCCAATACCCGTATCTGTGACATGAAGCATGTTCTTCTCTTTATCACACTGAAAAAAACCAAAGAAAAATGCACTTTGACTTTGCTGTGAATCTTAATACATGCCAAAGAAAAAGGGCACATAGTAGTTACTGAAGTTCAAACATGCCTGGCTACAATAAGTTGAATTTGCAAAAATGAGGAAAACCTTCCTTCAAAGCATTCCAGTACTTCAGATTGCTCTTTATAACGCCAGAAACATATTTTTACCATTAAAGGAAGAGTAGTCTTTGATAAAGTTAATTACAAGGGTCCTTATGTGGTCCTAGTTTGTTTCCATCAGTATTAAGCCAAAAATTAAAATTCAATGATCGCTGCCATTTTATGTTCCTCCACCACTTCTTTGAAAGAGATGTTTGTATCTAATCCTTACCTTGATTTTGACCGTAAGTTCCTCATTGCCAGCAAGAGCATTTTCATCAGTTAATGATATCAATCGTATCTTATCTAAAGCATCTGAAGCATTTGAAATAAGTTCCCGCAGGAAAATCTGAAACCGAAACCAGTAGTCAGGAATGCCAGAAGAGACACACACTCCCCCAAAATTCTAACATGATCTGCAGATAAAGGCACTAACCTCTTTATTTTTATATAAAGAATTGATAATGAGCTTCATCATTCTGTTCACTTCTGCTTGAAATGCAAACTTCTCTGATTTTTCTCTGATTTCTTTGATCTGGGATGCATTTAGGCCATCTAGCTGGATAGCTTCTTCCTCTCTGTTAGGACAATGAAAAACCTATCAAGGAGTCTTGTCTACGAACAGCATCACTAATTTTATCACACAGCAGGCAGCAATAACACTTAATCACCGATGTATCACAAAATTATGTGATCAAATGAGTCAAGAGGTAGAGCAGCAATCCTCAACTGCATAACCTTACGACAAAACTTAAGAGAAAATTCATGCTTACAAATGAGACTTTTTTTCATAAAAAATTCAGGGAATAATACAGGCAATGTTAAAGCCACTGCAATCTTCAGTATGTGGTGAACATCACAGGAGGCGAGGCATTTCATGGGTGTAGAATTATCCCATTCCTAGGCACTAAACTGATACCATTGACATGCACGAGTAAACCCCAATTAACAATTATCAATATTCGACAAAAGCAACTTGAACTTTTCTGAAACCAAGTTCTCAAGCTCGTTTGTATTTAGAAGGAAACAGTCCTCTCCAGAAATGTTTTATTTCCCCCACCTAACTGGATCTTGCTTTTGAATAGCGTTCCCTCCCTACTTCTGAGGCATTACTGGTGCTCAAACCGACCCTTCCAAAACCAGGGCGTCCCAGATACTAACCTCTGAACAACTTCATCATCCGTTCGAGACCCTTCTCTGCTTTTGCCCAGGTCATCTTCCACGGTCCCATCTACATCCACCTCATCGGCTCTGACCGACACTGGGAAAACAGGGAAACCAACGCTCTGAGCCCGAACCCCATACTACACCCTACCCAACTTCTCCGCTTACCCTCCCCACAGCTTCAAGCTCAGCTCTGCTCCTCCAGCCCCCGCCCCCTCCCCAGGGGAGTTCAGCCCAACCGGAAACATGGGAGATGGGCAAGGGGAGGCCCCCTCCCACCCTCCGTCCCCGCCCGTGACGCCGCATGAGCCGCGCGGCCCCGTCCCCGGAGAGGGCCAGGCCCAGGTAGGGCAGGCGAGGGGCCCAGCACCGCTTCCCCTCCTCGCCCGAAACCCCACCTCCCCTCGGCGGCCTCCGTCCTCCTCACCCCAGCACACGGCGGGGGAAGGCGGGTGGGGA
>VYZT01000684.1:0-10931 GCA_013400735.1 Pomatostomus ruficeps | reverse complement strand
CGGGGAGGGGGGGGCTGGCCGGGACCCCGATACCCCTCCCCCAGAACCTTCTAGAAGCCCGCGGGCGCTCACCGGCCAGGAGCAGCACACACGCCAGAGCGAGCCCCCACACGGATTTCATGGCGGCCGCGGTGACAAGAGAAGAGCACCCAGCACCGCCGCCACGCGTTCCCGAGCCCGTCCCGCGCCGCCGCCGATCCCGCTGGAGCGGCCTCGGCCCTCCCCCTCCGCCTTATCAAGGCCAGGGTGGGGGGCGATGCGTCGCTCCGGCCAATAGCAGCGCACCACGCCAAACACGCAGCCAATGGGGATCCTGGGAAGGCGGGGCCTGCAGCCGTCGCCGCCAATCGTGACTTTCCATGTGCGGTTTCCTGCGGTCGGAGCGTGGCCGGCGCCGATTGGCGGGCGGAGCGGCGCTCGGCCAATGGCGTGCGCGGGGGGGACGTGGCCAGCGCGGCCCCGCGCGGCGCTGGAATGAATGATCCGCGGCATTTAACGGCGGGACCACGTGGGGCGCGGCCGCGGGAGCGACAAGGACCGTCTCCACACGGAACACCAGCTCCGACCGCTTCCGGGGACACCCGGCATGCCCATCGGGGAGACGGGGTGCTATGGCAACGGGCACTTCCGGTCGCGGTGGCACCGCCGAGTACCAAGAGGAGCGAAAAGTCACGATTAGGGCCCTAACCGGCGGGGGGGAGCGGCGGGAGCAGCGCCAGGCCTGGGCCGCCGTAGCCGCCGACAGGGGAAGGGCGGCGTTGGCGAATCCCACAGTCTGCACCACCGAGTGGGGGCCGGACGGCGGATAAGCGCATGCACCGTTTCTGCGCGTTGCATGCCGGGAGCTGTAGTTCGCGCGGTCGGTGGCCCGTGGCGCCCCCTGCCGCCGCGGCTCGGAGGTGCGCGGGGGGCGCTATGCCAGGGTCCCTCCCGCCAGGGGCTAGGGCCTCACGGCCCCACTGCTGTCCTTGTGCCCCTGGCCTCGGCTCCCCGCGCCTCTCTGCGTGTCTAGTGCCTCACACCGGGAGAAACCGGCTGGCTTCAGCCGAGCTTCTCTGGAGACTCTCGGTGCTGCTGGAGAATAAATCAAGCCGAGTGGTTGGCAGGTGTCCCTGCTCTCCGTGTTTCCAGCGCTCGTCAGGGCCACCATCCTCCCGGGAACTCGTTAGCACTCCTTAGCCTGGCCTTGGGGCCTGTGTTTGTCCACCCGCGGCCCTCCGTTCCCCCCGTGAAGTGGCGGCTCCAGCAGCTGCCTCGGGTGTGAGGGGACGCGGACCCTGTTCCCCTCCGTGCCACCCGCCCGGGCAGGGGCAGCGTGAGGGCAGCTGCCATTTGTGGCCCACTGAAAGGGAGCCCGGCTGCTCCAGAGATGGGACCTTCCCCTGCTTTTCCACTGTCCCTGGCGGGGGGTGCAGCTTGGGACATGAAATGCAGCCTGTGCAACTTCTCCAGTGTGTCACTGTTAACAGCTTATGTTAGTAAGCTACTTGAAATAACTTGTGACCCCCCCTCACCATCCTGAAAAAGTCTGCCCAGGCTTTCATGTGCCAGTCACCTGTTTATTCTTACACATTTAACACTAGACTGGGGAAAAAACCTCCACCAAATGCCAAAAAACAAACTTGCAAGCAATGATTTAATGAACTTTGTACTTGGAGAGGAATGTATTTGAAAGATATTGATCTGTGATGTTTAATGCAAAAAATGAAAGCCCTCATCATGTTTACAATTTCACAAACATGGAGCTTAGTCTCTCAGTAGCTGAAGGTCTTGGCAAAAATAATTTTATTATCTTTAGTTATACAATGGGCCAGATAGTTTTTTTTTTTTTAACTTTAAAACTCAGTGTTGTGCTTTTCTGTCCTCCTGATAATTAATGTTTATGGAACTGGAAAGGAGCCTTTGTATTGCAGTAAAGAATGGTTATCTGTGGGTTCTTCTTAATGAAGTGTCATGCTTTAACCCCAGCTGGCAACAAAGCCCTGTGCAGCCGCTTCCTCACTCCTCCCTGTGGGCTGGCGAAGAGAATCAGGAATGTAAAAGAAAAAACTCGTGGGCTGAGATAAAGACAGTTTAATAGATAAGCAAAAGCCATACATGCAAGCAAAGCAAAACAAGGAATTAATTCACCATTTCCTGTGGGTAGGCAGGTGTTCAGCCATCCCCAGGACAGCAGGGCCCCAGCACACGGAACAGTGACTGGGGAAGACAAACAGCATCACTCCTGACATCGTCCCCTTCTTCCCTCTTCCCCCAGCTCTATACACTGGGCATAGCTCCATATGGCATGGACTGTTCATTGGGTCAGTTGGGGTTAGTGGCTGTGTCCACTCCCAACTTCTTGTGCAGCTCCAACCTCCTTGATGGTGGGGTGGGGTGAGAGGCAGAAAAGGCCTTGACTCTGTGCAAGCACTGCTCAGCAATAACCAAATGTCCCTGTATTATCAACAGTGTTTTCAGCACAAATCCAAAACACAGCCCCATACTAGCTACTGCGAAGAAAATAAACTCTACCCCAGCCAATACCAGCACAAGAAGGCAAAATTCAATTGTGATCTCTTTAAAAAGACTCATGAAGCTTTTCTGCATGATTTGCAGTTTTAATAGCTGCTCCTCATGGATCACCAATTATATGAGAAATAAAAAGGACGGTTACTCTTCCAATACAAGGATGACTGTGAAAAATAAATATGAGAGGTCTGTGTTAGGGTTGTAAGTAAAAAACCCATCTGTCAGGTTTTTGTGGAGACTTGTGTGAACCTGGAAAATTATTTTCCAAAGACCAGTCTTACTTATTTGAAAATACCATTTCATTATTCAGGAGTCTTAGCAGAGAAAGTTTATTTTTTCTGTCTCACCTACAAGTGGTTCAGGATTTGATTTCCTAATTGTGCCTCTATGAATCCCAGAGTGAGATATGTTGCTTTATGACCGTGAATAGGCATTTGAGGGACACAGAGATAAACAGAGCAGTTATCTCTGTCTTGTAGAATTCTTTCATTAGGAGATTTTTCTGGCATTTCTGTTTTAGCAGTCATTTTGCTGGCAGCAGGAAAATGTAATGCTTTGTGACAATAATTTTGAACTTTGGTAACTGGAATAGTAAGAATGCAAACCAATTCTATTATTGACTGTGCTAAACCAACAAATATTTTAGATTAAGTTTTGTGGAATTCAAATTTTATTGGTTGCTTTGCTTCTATGATTACACAATGTAGAATGTTGCTTTTGAAGGAAATACAAAACCTGATAAATCTGTGTTTGTCTGTTGAATTTAAAGGCCAGACTAGTAAGATCTGTAACGAGTTTTCCAGCAGTGATTGCTTGATGTAGATTATACTGTTTGTTTTCATGAATGCTCAGTTGGATTACCCAGGACAAAACTGATAGGCTAGAATGAGGCAGCTGAGTACTTAAGCTCTCAGAAAGTTTATTCTCTTTACAAGGAGGCTGTAAATTGGAGAAAATTTCAGCTTAATTTCTGCTTAAAAAACTTAAGGGAGCTTTTAAGCTCTTAGTTGTGCTGACTACTGCTGCCATTCCAAAGAAGTCAGAGTATCACCTTTCAGGAATTAATGCCAAAGGGAAGATGTAACTGTCAAGTGGTTCTTCAGCAACTTAGCTGCATTACAGAGCTCTGTAAAGCAGTTAGATATATTTTGATAATTGTTTGCATAGTGACTGAAATAGTCTGTTTTAGCACTGTGTTGTTCTGTTAAGTAAAACTTCAAGGGCATGTGGTGATAGGAGAAATGGAATACAGGGAGCGTCTCCTTCCATGCAAACAGCAGAGCAAGCCCCTCTCCAGGCCTTTCTATGTAACTTTATCAGGTCACCCATGTGTCCGTGTGTAAGTCACCTCTCTGAAGCTGGCCATGTGATTCCAACTCGAAGCTGGAACTAGCAAGAAGTGTAACCTTGACGGAAATAGCTGTGCAGATAAACTGAGAGGAGTTCATAAGACCCGACTGTGGGTATTTGACTTAACCAGCTAAATTAGCCAGCTAATCTTCCTGGGCTCCATCCGTAACAGAGAGCCAGGCCTCCTTTCACTGTCCTGCTTTGGCTCTGTCAGACTCTGTCCTGAGCTGATTTAATTCTCCAGCCCTGCAAAATACTTGGTAGTTAAATCAGCTTATATCAGCTCCAGGCTGAACCAGACAAGAGCATGGTAAAGAGCAGGAGTTTACGGCTAACAGAAGGTAATATCCTGGGTTTCATGGTTGTGAGCTGAACCTGGGATGTAAATTACATAGGACAAAGATACTGTACATAGGTGCAAACATAAGAAAGCCATAAAACTGAACAATGACTTTGCAATGTCAGAATACCACCTCTTATAATACACAGTTAAATTGAAGTCTGTAACTAAGGCAAGTTACATTTTTGTTCATGGATAATTAAAATGCTTTAATTTGTGTCACTTTTAACTAGCCATTTACTGCCATATGGTATTTGGAAAAGATGTGTAAGTGATTTTATGTAAGAATAATTAATGCAGTCTGAAGTTTGTACCACCAAATTGAGTCCTGCCTTTCTCACATGATAATGCATTGGAAATATGAAGAACTACTTGTCTGCATTCTCTATAATTTAAACTTCAGTGGTATCTTTTAAAACAATACATTTAGAGTTTATACTCCCTTCCTCTGCAGTGTCTGCATCAGGGACTAAATACTCTGTGTACAGCACAAACTGAAGACATAGCCACTTACATAAGATCTTCTGCAACATCTGGGATTGAGTGTGAGTATGAAACAAAAAAAAAAAATGCTGCCATTAGCTAGCTTTAAAACTGATTATCCAAATACAGAAAATTTTAACAGTAACTGCATACAAGCAGGATTAAAATACTATTGTTTGAAGTTTGGAGGAAAGTGTTTGTTCTTCAGGTATTATTTGGCTTTTAGTTGTCTTTATCCCATTCCTCTGGAGAATGATGACTGCACTGCAGCTGGCAATGTTCGTGAAAAGTCTGTAATCTGTGGTGAGTGCCCCCATCAAATATTTTTGAAGTTTGCAAGGTGTTCCTTGAAGTTTGATGCTCTATGTCTTTGTAATAGAGGAATTCACAGAAGAGAATGGATTTTAAGTAGCCTACCACTAAGGTCAAAATTAGTTAAGGTGAAGATTTGTATCTAGAAGAATCTTTGTACAGATAAAACCACTATGTTTTGATCATTATAAAACTCTACTTGAGTCTTCAAATACTGAAACCTGTGTAAGTTTCAGTATCACTAGAAATCCGCACCTGCAACAACCTATTTCTGTGGCTAATACCATTTCTACCCACTGGCACTCGTTTTGCTCCAGAACAGAAACATGAAGGTAGAAAAGGTTTCGAAAGGAGACATGAAGCTTTAAAGAGCGTCTTTTCTTTTTTGCCCTCCCCTGCCTGACAGCACGGGAGGAGGGAAGAACCAGAGTGGCGGAGCTGCAGGGCTGGGGCTGGATTTGAAGGGCGAGAGCTCGCCCTGGTGGTCCGTCGAGAGATCAGCCCTGCCAGGTCCTTACGTTCACGGCTGCGTTGTATTTGCTGTTCTTCCTCCTTTTAAGAAATAGTTCATCATCGTATTCTCCTTTTTGCTCTGCCTTTATATGTTTATCTCCTTATAGAGACATTAAGACTGGAGAGAGGCATTTCTCAAATATTTCAGCTATTCTTTGCACATATGTATGTATGCATGCATTTAAAATAAGTATTTATCTTTTAATAGGGAAAAAATATTTTTGTGATTACACAAATTGCCATCCTTTGAAGATGTGTCATTATTCCTCTCTTCTTGTGTCCCAGAAAGGCTTTTTGCAGTATTGCCAGAGAAAGTTAATAGACAACCTTTCAGCAGCACTCATTTATGTCAGGAAAATCAGTCTTTATTCCTCCCTTCAGAGATATCATGAGTAAACTGCAGTAGTCTGGGAACTCTAGATGTATTAACTGTACAGAAAAGAGTGTCAGGATCTCTGTGAATAGCTGGATGTATACTCCAGTTTTCTCTGGGTTTTGTTTCTTATATGTTAGGTCAAAGGTAATGTACCTGGAAAAGAAATACTGAAAGAATATTGATTAGGAAAAAAATGTTTTAAAATTAATTTTGTGAAATCCATGATTATATCAAAGTATAACCTGTGTACTGATTGTATGTCCAAATATACTTAAAAAGAAGGGAGAACCTTATTTTGGGACTGTGTAATTTTAAGGATAACACCACAATTTTTTTCTTTACTAGACTAATCTATATTAACTAGGTAGAGATGAGTCTAGTCAGGACATTACCTTGACCAAGCCAGGTATACCTAGAGCACAGCCTAGAGACAAACTAAGGCCCAGTCCTGAGCTTAAATGCAGCTCGGGAGCCAAAGGGTGGGAGAGGTGTGGGTGGAAGCACAGTTAGGGCCTCTCACAGCTGTTGTCACAGGACCCTGCTCCAGGTCACACAGCTGTGCTGCATCAGAGTGTGGCTTGAACACTTGGTAGCTGAAGCCTCAGAGGAAGGAGGGTGGATGATGATGATAACAAGGGTTTTATAGGGAAGAAAGGTTGCAGGATTTGTAACTCCTCAAGGTAGTTGCAGCCTTTTTGTGGGCCTGGGATTTTGGTTCTGAAATATTTTCTTCTTTAAGTTAGGGTATAGTGAGATACACCAGCTGAGGTGTTCCAGCTATGCAGACAAGTATGAAATCTCTCTCTTCTTACTGCTATTATGGTGTAAATTCAGGAAGCTCCAGTGGCCCCTTGAACTTTCGTCACAGTAAAAGCACTAGGTAGCATGAGCAGCTTGGTAAGTGAGCTACTGGAGAATATATTGGAAAATAAATGAAATATTTATTGGTCAGGAAAAAACTGTGTTTTCTCTAGGGTTTGTTACTCTTTTCCACTGGACTTGGTTTCCTGGTTCTGGAGTACACTAGTTGCAAAACTCCTTTTCAGGTCTTCTCTATGTCATTAGACTATGGTTTCTGTTCCTGTACCAAATTATTTAATTACTGCATGTGAAGTGGAGCTGCTTTAACAGGGGTGAGTGACAATATCTATTGTTAGAATACTCAGGATTACCTGTCCAGCCACTTTTCTCATGTGCTTTTAGCCTGGCATTTCTCAGTCATTGTCAGGGCTGACTCATTTGACTCTCTGTTCTATCTCTCAATGTACAAGTGTTTGATCCATAGCTGCCTTGCCACCCTCATTTATGTTGTATATTCTGAACTATAATATGGATTTGGAGGGTTGACTATAAAGAAGTAGTTTTGAGGATTTTTTTGAGAATTCATTCTGTTTGTATCCAACAGGTAACAGGTTATGAAGATGCCTGGAGGAATGATTATATAACAAAACCAGACAGTAATAAAATTTATGATAGAGAAATAGACTTTGGATCTGACAAGATGCTGTATAAGATGAAATGCTGTCATGCCTGGCTCATTGAAGCTACAGGGAAAGAAGGGGGAGTGAATCTTCTGCATTCTCTCAAAAGACAGAAACAAGCAAAAGAGACAGCCTGAAATCCATTGTAATAGTTTTGTAACAAGTGATTCACAAGTTCTCCAGCTGCAAGTCCTAGACACTTTTAAGGAAATAAATGCTTCTTGCTGTGAGTTTTTATTAACAGCTATGCTAAATATACCATTCTTTTAAAGAAGCAGCAGAATGCAGTGGATGGTGTGGTGAAATTATCAATCTTAGGAAACTAATGAAGGCTTTCCAAGGATTTGCAGTAGATTTTTAAGAACACATGTGTCTATGGTTTTAGATTTTCTGAGTAAGTTGTATTTTAAGAATGATGTGTTACTAGGCTGTAAAAAATTTAGCTGTACTTCTTGAAATAGAATTTCAAAGACCTCCATTATCTGAATTTAGATCTATCAATTGATATCTAGATTTTTAAAACATATAAGTGCTCAATAGGATATGAGAGTCAAATCTTAACGGAGACTTCAAAGTCAGTCTATACCGAACAATTCCTTATTATTGTTGTTATTAAGTGAGAGCTGCGTAGCATTTAGCAGTTCTAGACATTGCCTATAGTAATTAACTCTTGGTTCAGTCCCAAGGAAACAGAGGGAAAACTTCTGTTGATTTCAGATGTGCATGATCAAGTCTTGTTTGATAATACAGCCACTTAACCATGTGTGTTATACTGCAATGAGAGATCTGTCACAATTTAGCATACTATTCTGTGTTATCGTGTTGGTGCTGAGTTTTTCTGAACTCTTGAGTGCATGAGAAGTTTTGTTTATCTTCCAATTTTTATAAGGTTGACCTAGAGAAGACACAAAGATACCTTCAGTTATTTGCCAAAAATGGATTTCCATAAGAACTTCTTGAATTGTATACACTAGAAACTAACGGTAGAATAGAAAGTAAGGTTTTTCATGTGGGGTGAATTATCATTGATTTAAACATTGATGATGTTTCGTGAGAGGCTCATTAAAAATTGTTTGTAATGTTTAATTCATGCAAGACAGACACCCTGAACCTGCCAGATGGCACAGTGCCACACTAGATGGCTATAATGTTATATTTCTTCTGTATACAATTCTTATCAGTCAGAAGTTACCAGAATAAACAGGCTTATTTGCTTTATGATACTCCATTCTTTAGGATATTGAGATTTCTGGGATGGGCATCTGCTGCTTAAAATATCAAAAATAGAGGACAAAAGCAAACATGTATTTAATTTTTTATCAGAAAATGTAGAGAATATGGAAACTACTATAAATTAACTGTCTATTTACTCTATGGGAAATGAAATAGTCTGAGCCTTTCTTCTGATAAAACTAATTACAGGGTTCAGAAATTATCAAGACTGCAGACTGAATCTGTACTAATTTTATCTGAGAGATCACTGTAATTGCAGCAGTGAAGTCCCTGCAGATTCGTGTTGCTTGGTAACATTACGGACAAAGTTATGGGGAAGGAGTCATACTTTTACTGACTTTTCTCTTATAATGTCATTCACAACTTGCATATCACTATCTTAGCATTGTGCCCTGGCAAGACAGTTTGTGAGTCCTATGTTCTTGGAGCTTGTGCCTATGAAGGCTTTCCTCAGGGAATGAATTTTTGCAATAAGGAGCTAAAACTTCAAGGAGACTCCTAAGTCAAGTGTATCCATAAATCTTTGCAGTCTCCAGACATGGTGTAATTATGCTAAGCTTAGTTGCAACCATGGTGCGATGTAATGTAATGGATTTTTAGTAATTTTCTAGTAATTCGCTTATTGTCATATTTGTATTTTTAATTACTTTTTTTTATCTTCAGGGGTTTTTTTTGGGTGAAGGATATTCCCCTTTTTGCTTCTATGCAAGCTACATTTTGCATACCAAGATTAATCCTTTATTTGGAGGTCATGTAGAGCTGGCAGAGTTTTCAAGTCATCTCAAGAGAAGTCACGGCTATATATAAAGTGTTGAGTAATAAGTGACATATTATATGATTACCTAGCCTAAATCTGTCTGTAAAGAAAATAATGGGTTTTGATACATTTGAAGCCTTATTTGAGTTTCATTAGTCTCTTTAAAGGTTATCAGCTGTTTCCCTAAACTCTTTACATTTATTGTCAGTGTTATCTCTGCTTAGCTGGGTGAATGACAACAACCCAATTTCCCAGGTGTGGGGGGAATCCTGCCAGCTGATGTATTACAACCTCTTGTTTTTTACCTGCTCATAAACTCATTGAAAGCAAAATCATAGGATGAGTTTTCACTGAGTTCTGGCTGAGTATATTGGCAGGGGGTAAAAAACCCACTTCTGCTTAGTTTCATAATGTGGTGTGACATGTTATGTTGATAATCAGGTCAGTCTTGCAAAGAGTGATCTCCTAGTGATGAAGAACCAAGACAGAAAATGCTTTGCCATCTCTTTCTGCAGCCCTGAGATGAGGCAGGCCTTGTGGGATGAATTTCCTAGCTCCTGCACTTGGAAATCCTTGGTGGTCACTTTTTGAGAGTGAAAGGGCAGCATCATCTGGAGTAATTTAGAAGACATTGTGGCTCATGCTATGTTGTGTGTGCAATCCAAGAATATTCTTTGCTATTTGAGCTACTCTAACTCAGATTAGTGTAGTATAGAGATGCCTGTGCTACAAGACCAGAAGCGGTTTGGTGTGATGGCACCAGGTTCTGTCTAGGCTAATTTGTTCTGCCCAGAGACAGATATTTTGAATTACGGCCTAGGAGCAGAATAAGTTGCCCATGGGAACTCTGGGCTGCTGCAGCTGGATAAGTTTTATGATGACTTGGAAGAAATCTATTCATTAGAGACCATTTTGCTAGATATGTGTGGGCCCAGCTTCTTGTGGATTTTCATTTGACCAGAGCTTGTTCTGTGGCATTATGTGTGACAAAGCCAGAAAGGTGTTCCTCTAGAAACTCCTATTGGAGGAGGAAAAATGCCTCCTTAAGCTGAGACCTGGTGTAAGTGCTGAATTCTCTAAGTTTTTTTCCCATTCTGTCATGTTGGGGATGAATTGTCAGACACATACTGAACCTGGGGATAGAAACCCCTCTGTTCTGGTATGAGGCATGATGAAATGAATGATACCTACATTTTGGGATTACCTTGGCCAAATCCTACTTTTCTTTGGCCCCATGCTTGATGTGTTTACAACACAAAAATTGAATTAGATGTAGTTAACACTGCCTGGTGGACTTGGTTTAGTTCAGGATATTTTTTGTGATGGTTGAACAAGCTTGTCCAAGAGCTAATGGGAGCAGTTGAGGAGGGTGACAGGTGTTTAGGATGTGATCCGTCTTCCAGACAGTGTGATGGTCTCTGTAGTGTGTTTCTTTGCATTTCCTGTCCACTGTGAATTTAAGTAAAGACACACTTGGCTGTGTCTGCTTCGCCAGCATTTTTGTTTTGAGATTGGGTATAAAATAATTCGAGGTTGCTTATTTTTTACCTTGCAGACTGTTGTGGTTTGACCCTG
>VYZT01000681.1:133925-165155 GCA_013400735.1 Pomatostomus ruficeps | reverse complement strand
TGAAATGGTACAGAACTGGTCAGAAAACTGTAAGGAGAAACTCTAATATTTTCATGGAAAGTGTGTGGAGATCCCCTCGTGTTTCAGTCCATCCTGATCTTTTTCATCAGTGCTTTGAGTGATGGCATAGGCTGTCTTCAGTCAAAGCCAAGCTGAAAGAAACTTTCAGAATTTGAAATGTTGGGGGATATACCGAGAACACAAAATTCAAAACAAATACTTCGTTAAAAGGTGAACATCACTGGGGAAAGAAGTGAGGTGGGAAATTGTTAATCGAAAGCAGTGCTTGTGCACGAGAATGAACAGCTAACTGGGTTCTTGTTTTGCAGGAAAAAGGTTGATTTTGCAAATAGTTGACTCATCAGTGATAAGAGCTCTGAACTAGATCCGTAAGTTGTCAAGAGCAAATGTAAAACCAACTCACCGAACAGCCTTCCAGTACCTGGCTGCTGCTGGGAGGAGGAAACCCGGGCACTGTGGTAGTCAGTCCATGGTTTCTCAGGTTTCAGCAAGGACAACTCGATTGCGGTTAAAAAGGAGATTAAAAGTATGTGCGGGAGGGGAAAACTGTCCGAGTATTGCATAGTTAACTCATCTATTATCTTAAATAGTGCGAAGAAGCCCCGGGAGTGAGTGTAACAATGCATATGGATGTGTTTTAAGCCGAGTGCGCTATTGCCATGGGATTGTCCTCGGTGCAGTCCTGGTTCAATCACAGCGAGCACAGCCGCGCCTGTTTCGCTCCTGATAGGAAACGCTGTGAATGCTCGGGGACGAAACGCAGGGAGTGAGTTCTCATCCATCACTTTAAGACTCTGTACCACGGCCTGGGCTCTGATAAGGGATCCTTGTCACACGGCAATTTCCAGCTCCCTGAAATACTCCTTTGTGCTCCGCGTTTAGGGGGGTGAGAGAGGGTGAGGGAAGCACAACACGGACGCTTGTGGAGACTCGAATGGAATTGCTGTGGAGTTGCTTTTGATGTAGCTCCTTGGACTGCAGTCGATGATTTTAAATGCCGGGACAAGCTTTGTTTAAAACACAGCTTTTAAGAGTTTGCCCCTCTAATTTTTTCATTTGCTATTTGATTGCTGGAACCTTTTGCATTTTCAGTGACTCTATCATTTTTTATGCAGAAGAGCTGTTTTAGGCAGTTCAGGCTTTATTATGCAAAATACTGCTTGCTGTTTACAGAAACTGTTAATAATAAGCCAAAAGCTTTGCTGTCCTTTTTTAGTAGTTGAGTATTTTATGCTGCAATCTGGCAAGTGAAATTAGAGAACAGTATCTCAGAAACTCTTAATGTCTATGTATGCTGTGAATTTTCTTTCTGCTATTTTTTGTAAAAAGTAATTCGGAATGGAAGTGAATATTTGCATTTAGTTAGTGAGAGGGTTGGAGTTGTGCTTTGTAGTGGTTGCCCTGCTACTGTTCTGAATTAGAGAGTGAAACAAAACTCGCTTAACTTTTATTTTGTAGTAAGGATGCTTTATTTAAATCTGTAATTCTTCATTTATAGGGGGATTACGATTAGCACAGTGTTTTGCTATTGGAAAGCCTTTCTCAGTGAGTAAGTTTCAATACCTGAATCCAAAGCGTATTTTTAGGAAATGGCCTGGGAGACTGAGGGTGCAGGTACCTTGAGGTGAAGGGAACGTGAGCTCCTCTGTGATGTGTGTGGGACCTGCTTTCCCCTTGAGAGCCCTTCTCTGCAGGGCTTGGGCTGTGCAGCGTTTCCTTCCTTCTGTGTGTGCTTCATCAACACATTTCACTGTTCTTCATCGCAGAAAGTGTTTTATTTCCTGTGTCTGAGCCCTGTCCCCCACGTCCTGCACCATGGGCCAAGTGCTGGTCCTCAGCTCCTTGAACAGAACACACTGCATGAGGTGCTTTTAATTGATTTTCCACATCTTCACTTTTGCTGCTAGAACACCATTCAGCAATACCCTGCATTTCCCTAGGGGCTCTTAAATGTTTGTCCTGGGGTAGGAGGGAGGCTGATTTCACCAAGTGTCTGCCTGGGATGGACATGCTATTCTTTTATCAGTCCTTTGGTTTCTTTAGCCTCTATAGCATCCTCCTAGCTTCCAGCTAATATCCTGGACTGGAAGTTAGGTTTTATTTTATTCAGCTTTGCTTGAAGTGCTTTCAGTGCTTCACCCAAGATAATTTGTATGTATGTGCATATATATATATCTATATATGGTTTTTCTGGCCTTGCTTATACTGCACAATATTCTAAAATAGTCTTACTCCTTCTCTCACATCACTGATCATATTCTTTTGTTAACTACATGGAACATATTGCCACTAAGCATTGTTGATAATTACGCTCCTAAAGCTCGTTTCTGTAGGAGAGCCATATGGTCTCCATAATGGTACATAACACTGATGTGGTCTTCAGTTACCCATAAGTGAATAACTGTTTGAGATGAAGCTGATGTTTTATTCATCTCTTTAAGAAAAAAAAAAAAAAGGAAAATTGTATATTTCAAGACATGAAACACGATAGAAAAAAGAATCTTGTTTTCTTGAAAGAGAATCTAAAATTTGCACCATGTGGTGCCTGCGAGGTACTTAGTGTTCAGTAAAGCTGAACTGGAAGTAATCTACAGCAAACAAGTGAAAACCTACTTGAAACCTCTGCTGAAACTGTGTGGAAGTGAAGCCACTTGGCAGGAAGCCATCAGGGCTAAGGGATGGATAAACTCCTCGTGGTGAGGGAGAAGGTGGGGCATGAACTCATCCAGCAGCTGAGGCAGGTGGTGAGCACGACTGATGGGACTTGGCATTCCTACAGATGTTGTCTCTAGCAGATTTTCCTGTGCCCTTGGCGCTAAGAGGGAATCCTGCCTTTTCCACAGGGTGGGGAGCTGCAGGGGTGCAGCCCCTAGGCACAACCACCCAGCTTCAGCGAGAACAAAATCAGTGTAAACCGGGCTTGACGGGTGTTCGTGGAGTAAATGTTATGCAAGCAGCAAGAAAAATAACCCCACAACTAAACAGAAATGAGAAAAAAAGCCCTGACTGGGACTCAACCTTCTGATTTACTGGGGCAGGAACTCGTGGCTACTGCCTGGCTACTACTGCTAATGGCAGCACCCACAGGAAGGAGATCCTGGTGTGAATTTCCCAGTTCTGTTCCTTTCCACTGTATTTCACCGTAATCTGTCTGTCCCAGTGGGATGTATTCCAGATGAACTGAGCAGGAAAGTCATTCATTATTGTGAAAAAGAAGGGAGTTGAGTTAAAGGCCTAATTTGTCAAGTAAATGAAAATTGTCTTTATTCTGATCGCTTGCTTTTGGTGAAACATGGACAATTTCAGAACCCCTTTTTCAAAGAGAAGAAAAAAGTTTCACTGTTCCAATTAGAGCTCGTTGGGAAGCACTAATTATTATCTTTTGCAGGAGGGAAAAAGGTAATGAGCACTTCCATATTGTCACAACTAACCTTGATTAGTCCTTCAGATAAAATTTCAAGAAATGCCTTTTACAGTGGTTTCATACAATATTCATTATACTTTTAATTGGCAGATTTTAATAATTTAGAGCCGATTAGCACCTTGAATATTTTCTTTATTCAAATATTGCTGCCACAACTGTCTTTGGCTCTGAGAAGGTCCAGTATAGACATCTTCACATTCCAAGGGGTAGAGTGTCTCCTCTTCCTGTGAGTATTTGCTTTGCACAAAAGAAGCATTTCGAGAGGAGATTTTCTAAAGTCAAGCTTTGAAATTTGTGCCCTAATATGCGTCTTAGCCACCTCCTTGGGAATGCTCAGCTGAGGGACATTCAGAGCAATCCTTCACAAGATTCCTGTTACCTGCAACTTGTGCATCTGCTGTCAGTGAACTTGCAGGCCTCATTGAAGCTTACTTGATTCCTTAAGTGTTCCTCTCAGTATTTGGTGAAATATGTCCCAAGAGAAAAGCCTGATACCATTCTGAAAGCCTCCTGTATGCAGCACATCCCCGGCAATCAGGGCACCATGATCAGAACAGAAATTACTTCTTTTTGGACAAGATAGCTCCAATTTGGTGAGGTTTGCAACTGCTAGGGAAAATGAGGGCAATTTTGACATCCTTACAGAAGGAAAATGGAATTTTTCTGAGATTCAGTGTTTGTTAGATCTTGTTATGACTCTGAAATCACAGTGACTTTTGACATAGGTGTACGTGCGTAAATTTCATTATTATGGTAGAAACAAACTACAAGATTCCCCAAAATCTTCTTAAAAACATCAAATGAGAGAAGAGAGGATGATGGACAGATAAACTGGATGCCCTTACTGCACGCAAGAAAAGCTTGCTTAAGTGAAACCAGCTACACTAATCAATCCTGAACTTTAATTCAAGCGGCACAACAACCATGCCAAGATTTCAGCCACACCTGCTCTGAAAGTTGATAACGCCGTTAAGACCGTTCAGTTAACTACAGAACTAATTAAGCACTCATTACCCAACTTTATTCAAAGTGCCGCGGGTTTTATGCGGTTTTGACTTGTTCCATGAGCTTCAGTGCTCGAGTCGTTTTCCACTGGCTGCTCTGTGTTCTCATGCGAGCTGGTGGTTTTACATCCTCCTGTGTTTGCTGTAGCCAGCGCACTCAACCAGAGTGTGAACACGCAGGGTGAACCACCTCATCTCTCCTCTTAACCCTTATTAGATCTTACTGGAGAGAACAGAGCCATTAAACCGTTCCTAAGGCATAATTGCTGCTTAAAGAAATGGGCTGGAGAGGGACTGAGAGCTGGGCAGAACCTGAAACCAGGGAGTTAAATGCTTCACATGTTTTATTTGCAGCTTTTAAGACGTGGGCAAAAATCCTGAGCTCCGGTGCTGCTTTTAGACTGATACAGGCAGTGATCCCATCAGCATCCTGTGAGATAAAATGGTGACCTTGCTTCTTGCAAAGGAGTGGGCTCGCCTTTGTTGTACCCCTGGAATTTCAAGGAACAGTCAGAAAAGCTGTGACGTGCCACTAGATTCTAAGTTATCCTCTGCCTGTAATGTACTTTTATTTAAAACTGGTGTGTAGCCTCTATTTAATGAGTAATCTGCAGCTCGAACCAACAGCTCCTGAGAGGCTGGTTTGTGTTATCTGGAAACAGCCTGATTCAGATAATAACAAGAGAGGGCCAAGTTGAGTATTCATATGATGTTCTTCTGGGAAAAAAAGAACAGAAAATTCATGTGATCTCATTGAAATTTGTTTTTTTTTTCTCTGTGCTTTGGGGGGTATTTGGTATGTGAATATTCTTCTTCCCCCTGTGTTTTCCTTCAGTAGACAAGTTTCATAACCAGTATTTTTTTTTTTTGTTAGAAAAGTAGTTATGTATCTTGAATCATATATGTGATAACTAACACATCGAATGGAATATATGAAATATTTCTGAAGGGAAGGAATAGCAGCTCAATATCCCTGCTGAGCTCACCCGTTCACACAGTGCATTGTCTGTGAGAGTTCTGTGATGCAGTGTCCACGGTTCCGTTAGCAGTTCTCTGAAAAGCAGAATTTCACAACGTCTCTTTTCTGATTTATCTGAACTTTGGGATTAACGACTGAAGCTAATTATTACACTGCAGAGTTCAAACCTGACAAATGAGGGGAGGGAAGAAGGTGTCACCCCCAGACTTGACCCGTGCTCAAGGTCTTGTCTAAGGACTAATCAGCCTTGATTTGCATGGAGTATTTTGCTCTTTTAAAGGCAGAGCAGCGTAGGAAGGCTTGAGGTGGAACTCAGAGCATCCCACAGCTCAGCAGTAACACCTGAGTTAGGGTTGTTTTAGGGATTCTTTTCTTCCCCCGTGCCCCCTTCATGGAATTCATCATTGCTCTTGGGGGTAGATTTCAAATTTAAATGTAGAATTCTCTTTGAAACCCTTTTTTTCTGAATTCTCGTTAGGGATTTGAACTTCTGAGCTGATTCCTTTTTGTGGCAAAAAGACCTGAAAAGCACAATACGGTTTCCCAGTCTGTTTTAAACACAGTTTTATGAGAAATTGAGGCTTTCAACAATTCTAAAGGAATAAGACACCCCTGAAATCTGAACTTATTAGATTGTACAGATAAAGCTATTGATATTTTTTGAACTTTCAAACAAAATACAGGTAAAATGTCCTCAACTGAAGGAGATTGTATCAGTGCTTTTGAAGTTCCTTTCATTCCCTGTATAAATGAGTACAAAATGCCTCTTGAGCATAGGCATGTAGAGCAGAAATGAAATGATCAAAAGGATCTCCAGCTCTCAGATGACTAATTCTTCTTTCTCTGCATGAAAATCTGTAATAAATTCAAATTCCTGTGGAAAGTACTTTTGAGTAGATTTGTAATCTCCAAAAGTTATCCACCTATGTTACGTATTTGGATTGTGCCTTGATACCTAACTGGCTTTTCTGGAAAATGAGGGGTAAAGGAAGCACTCGGGTGTCTTAGACACAACACAGACTGCTCAGGAATAAAATAAGATGTAGTTGAGCCAGTCAACAGAAATAATAGCCAGTCTGGATTTGATTTCTAGTTCAGTTCTGTTCCTAGAATTAATTTGTAAGTGATTATACCAAGGAAGCGAAAGAATGATGCTTACAGAATTAATCAGAAATTCTCCTTTCAGGTATTATTAGCAAATAGAGATTTCAGACGTCGTGCTCAGGTGTCTGGTGGCATAGCTTTGAGGGTGAGGAACAGGAGAAGATTCTTGTGCCTTTGCACTCAGGAGCCACGGGAGGATACAAACAGGAGCAGTAACTTTCAATACGTTTTTGACCTTGCCGTACTGTAAAAGTGAGTTTGAACACGTGGATTTCAGGCATCATGTATTTGTGGAAAATCTGGGCATGGAAGGGTGCAGGAACTGCTTAAACTGCTCTTTTGGCCACTATGGGACTTGTATGGATATTTGGGTTGACGTAAATTTCTTTTGTGGTGCCATAAGAATCTGAAAGGAACAGTTGATTTTAAACCTATTGTTCATTTTCTTTTGGACTCTTGAGCGTAAAACTCCTCAAAGGCCCTCAGAACACCTCCAGATGTATTTCTACAGCCTACACACCAGTCTTTCTTAGGAAAGAGAATGAGTTTTAAATCTCTAATTAAATTGTGGAACCAAAAATGTTGTCCAAACCAGAGCTCCTCCTGTGAAGCCTTAAAAGACTTATTTAAAAGTCTGCTTTTTCAGACTCATAAAAACATCTGTGTTTTAATGCATACAATATAAAATATGTAGAAATAGAAATACAGTATGCTCTCCATGAAGAATTAGTGTTAGCAGTTTTATTTCTTCAGCACCTCTTTCCTTTTTTTTCCTGTGTTTATTTTGGTATTGATTTTTGCTTTTATTTCAATCTTTGCATCATAGAACTGGCTTCAGTAATTCTGTTTAGATGATGCGCTTCTGGTAGAATTCTTGGAATCAGACTTATCAAATTGCTTTTTTAATGATGGTTTTCCTCTGGGGTGTTAGCCAGTGAGTTTGTGCAATATGTTTTAGAAACTATATTGCTTTCTCTGGGAAATGGTTTATTCATACAGCAATAACCCAAACACATTTTATTGTCAGAAATTGCATAAAATTCAGTTGTGGTGCCTCTGTAAATTTTCTTCTGTACAGAGAATGAGGATATCTTGCAGTGAAAGATCATGACTCACTGGCATTGGTAATTACACAGCTTTTTTAGGTTTAAATATTAAAACTGCACTCTACTCCCTAAAAATGACAATAGTTGTAACTTTATCTCGCAGTCACAAAGAGTTTCAGTAGTTTAGGAGGACGATGATGAAGGAATTCTGCCAAATTTGTAGATGTTGAGAAAATGCCTCCTCTGTTTGCACTGGTACTTAAGAGAGTGTGTTCATATCAGATAACAGGTGTTCCATGGAGAATATGAACAGGATAAAAGATCCAAAAACTTAGTTATTATTAGTGCTTGCCAGCTTATAGTACAACCATAAATAATCTTGCAAGATGATGTGATGTACAATACCAATTTTCGTGCCTCTGAATTTTTACAGATCTATTTGGAAAGGTCATTGGAAAAATCTGATTAGTTTGATTCACTGCCATTTCAACAAGTACAGAGCTCATGTTATTACAGGATCTATTATTTAGTTTCTTTTTCTTCAGTGCTTTCACTGACAGAATCTAACTTAGCCGGATACCTTACAGCAACGCTTTTTATTTCAAAAATACCCATTTTAATTTGAAAATGCCACTGGTGAATGAAATATTGTCTTATTACTTTATCTGAATGTTTTATACTTATGGTGATGTTCCAGTAATAAGAATGATAATCTCAAACTATTGCTCTGACTTTCTTACCTTGGTGTATTCGCTGGAATGCACAATCAGTGGGAGATCGCTGTCCTTGATGTGTGTGTGGAGACTCGCTAAGAGATTCTTGCCGGGAGTCTTTAATCTTTCCTTTGCGGGCTTTCTCACCAGCCTGTGCGTTAGGGGTTGTAGGAAAAGCAGGAGCAGCAGGAGCAAAGCTGCAGCACCACAGCTCCCAGGAACGTGCGGGAACAGGGAACCCGCACCTCCGCCAGTGGGGGAATGCCCAGAACTGCTCAGAACTCGAGGGGGTTGCAGCTTTTGGGGATTAGTTCTTGAAGGGAGCTTCGAAAAGGAGTAGGTGTGCGTTAGTACCTTGTAAAATGGAGTTTAAGTGTCTTATTGCTGCTATTGATTCCGGCGGCTCCTGCCTGCGCTGCTGATTGTGCTGCTAATAAATCAAACTGCTTTGATAGCGAATTGATTGGTAGGTTTTGAATTGAGTAGCTTTTCCTCCAGACAAGGTACTTAATATTGATTAACACGTTCAAAAATTTTAGGAGTAATCCAGCAGTAGTTTAAATGCAGTCAAACCAGTTTGCTGATCTTTCTCTACCATTATTCCGTGTGGCTGCTCCTAATTGGATTTACTGCACAGCTGAAAAACCCCCTAACCCCAACTTCATTAGTGACCCCCATGGAGCGCAAGGGAAATTTCAGACGTTCATCATAAACATTCAGTTAAGCAGTTGTTCTCCATAACTCATCTAAATGTCATTGCATTTTATTTGTACTTCTGTTAGGAGCAATTAGTGTTAAAAAAAAAACCCAAAAAACCTCACAAACAGGCACACACAGACACACACACCTTCCTCCCCTGCAGCATTACTGAAAATATTTTCTAGGCAGGAAACTTTGGGAAAAAATACAGCCACAAACGCGCCCAGCTGCCTGCCTTGGGCAGCTGCTCCTCATTGTGCCGGTAATTGCTGAATTCTGGGTGCTTCTCTCAGGACTGCGGTGGAATTGCATGCAGAAGGCCCGACTAAGTGGTCACAAGGGTCTATTCTGGCTCTAAAATCTACGGAATTACTGACTCCTGAAGGTTGCTAAACCCATTCAGTTTCTACTGAATGAACGGGAATTGAATGTGCTGAGCTCTTTGCAAGGAAGCAGTTTTTATAAAGAAGCCTTCAAAGATTTAATAAGCTATAAAAGGTGAGATTGAATCTGCTCTGATTAGCACCTGTAAATGAGCTTGAACTGACTGCAGTGATCAGATGCTGACAGCCCCCTTCTGCATAAAAGTAAAGATAATTACCCAAGAAGTAATTTCCTGGATGGGTTTAGCCTTTCAGAGTGTGGTTTTTCTGTATGTAGTGCTGGCTGGAAGTTCCTGTCATGCTGAAACTCAGCATTTGGCATTGTCTCTTAATTCTGTACCTACAGAAGCAGCAGGAAAATTTCCAGTGACTGCAGTGAGGTTGGGGTTGGGATCTGATCAAGTGTTCTGTGGGGTTTTTTATCACTAATGGCGAGTACGTGATTTGGGTTTCAAGTCTGTGTGCAGGGTGGTGGATGGGGAAGAGAGAGCAGACGATTGTAAGTTTTTAGTCTGTTTAGAAAGTTTCAGGTTCAGGGTGTCTGGGAGCCGCTGGGATGTTTGCAGTTCAGGAACTCATTTACAGTCAGTTTTCTATGACTTTTTCAGCCATGCATTAACACCCTGTAGCTTGTGCTTATTTTCCAATTGACAAACTGGTGATGGAACGTGAATTGTGTAATTGAACATAAAGGTATTTGTATGGAACTAGGGAAGAAAAGAAGCTTTATAATGGTTCTTTCCAGCATAAGCCTCAAACTGATGAGAGAGCAGGTCAGCTTCCCCAAAATGTATCCCAGCAGGGTTTCCCAGCCAGGAACCCCTTGGCAGTCTCCAGACAGCAAGCAGCTCAATTGTGTCCCCTCAGAGTCCTCCTAAAAGTCCAAAATCCTTTCTGGAACACAATCCCAAATAACTCGTGGCAACACAATTGCACGGAAAATTATATCCTCCCAGCCATGATGGGTGTGGTGTCAGACACAGGCTCTCCAGAGGGGTTTTTTTGTTTGGGTTTTTTTAACACTGATTGCTCATGACAGAAGTACAAATAACATACAAAAACAAGGTACAAATAAAGTACACAGGTCCTGAGTTCTGATACATTGTCAGAAGGTCTTCATCAAAGAGCCCTGTAGCGAGAGCAAGCTGGTTCCTGTCTCTTAAAAACAAAAAAGTGTGTTGGATTTTTTTTCCAAATTATAATGTTGTTTCGGGTTTTGGCTTGGGGGTTCTTTTGTGAGAGGACTGTTTTAAGTGCAAGGCCTGAGTAAAGTGAATTGTTTCAGGCATATCTTCGTATATCAAAAGTGGTGCCTTCTAATAATTTCCAATATATCTGCACAAATTAAGTAAGAAACTCTTGCCTTGAGCTGACTTAAATTAGATTTAGTATTGATTTTGATGGTGGATAAAAGCTGTTTGGACTAGAGCTATCTTCAGAAAATGTCTGTAATCAACTAATAAGCTTTGCTCTTAGGATTGTGCTGGACTAAAAAAGCTTTAGAACTGGTAAAATAATGTATTCATGGAGACTTGACCTTTCTGTACTTGGATCTCTACATCAGTCTTTTCTGAAATCTATCTTTTTTTTAACTTTTAAGAACTAAAATACAATATTTCTTTCAAGAATGTCTCCTAGTAGGGTTTTGGTTTTTTTCCTGTTTGACAGTGGTTCTTCTAACTCCATGACGTTGCAATTCAAAATTATTTGTATACATTGAAAGAATTTGAAAATTATTTCCTGATTATATGGAGACAACTTTCAAAAGCAAGTTTTATCTGATATTTGTTTTCCCTAATAATTGTGTAAAGTTATTGCTTCTCATTGAGTAAACTCTGTTACTAGAATAGCTTTGAAAAGTGTGCCAAAAAAGAACTGCAATCTCGTCAAACTACATTCTGTATAGAATTTAAATGAATCCAAATTTGAGAGTCATCTACTTTAAATTGTCTTGCATTGTGGCAGAACAAACAACTGAGTTCTGAATGTGACACAGCTGCAGAAACTCTCACACCACAAAAAAAGCCCCGAAGTGGTAAATTTGTAACTTTGGATGGTTATCTGAGCCACCCTCAAAGTAAAGGGGAATAAAGTTTTAATTCTATAAAACAAAGAATATTAAAAAAATGTCAAAAGGGAGGTGCTTCCCCAAGGGGCAAGGCAGGAGCTGAGTGGACCCCACCTTTATCAGAGATCTGTGTCAGATGAAGAAAGCTGAGAGGTTTGGATTCCTTCTGACACCAGAGGAATTCGTGCTTTCCCTCACTCATGGAGGTGCTGGAGAGTGTTTCAGCACAGGAGCGTTTGCTCAGGAGAAACACCCAAGGATGTGCTGCTCTGCTGAGTTTAACTCCATCAATTATAGGTTTGACAGTTGCTGAAAGACACAGGAATATTTGACTTTTTGTTAGCACTGCACATTAGCTAAATTTCGCTGGGAGTGGAGGGAAAGCTGTTTCTTGTGCTGCCACAGGGACATTGGAATTACTGGAGCGCTGTGTTTGGGTACTGGAACACAAAGCACATGGGATCAATCATCCAGACCAGGCTGGTTCCTCCAGGTGCTGTGGTGAGGCTTTGCGGCTTTCCCCTGGTTTGGGACAGGGGCTTTGCAGTGGTTTCCTTGTTTGCCCCTTGTGTTGGAGAGTGTTGCAGGCTGCAGTGAAAGTTCACGGCAGGGCAGAGCTTCAAGCAAGAGATGGGGTTTTCCCCTCTAAAAACCTTATATTAAAGAGATTTACCCAGGAATACCCTATGAAAGTGTATTCTACCACTTTCCTTTCTGTTGCGTCATTCACACTACATGTGCTCCATTGCTTTGTTTGGGTTTTCAATCTTACTTCAGCAATGTTTTTCCCCTGATGCGTTACCTCCTTTATTCAAGCCTGTTCATTCTCTTTCTTGCTCCCCCAAGTTGTAGCTGGTTTGTAGGGTTTTTGTGTTTACTGTTCCTGGCATATGCAGCTGCCATGGTTTCTCCTCTTCCGCTGGTAGTTCATTTGATGCCTCGGTTTTCAGTGCTGAACCCTCTTTTCTGAATCCTGTGGCCTTCAGAAAGTATTTATCTGGGCACAGAGAAGCATGGAGTAGGCTTTTTGCCTCCAGCCAGTTGATAAATTCTAATTTAGTTAAAGTAATAGTATGACAATGGATGAAAAAAAAATACCAGTACAAAGCACTGCCCATGGTTTCACTCTGTTTTCACTGGGGATTCCTTAGAACATTGCAGGCAAGGTCTGAAACTACGTAATGAGAAAGCATCCTTCGCTCTTCCTCCTTGCAACTTTACCGGGTGAAATGAACCTCTAAAAACTGCACACGTGTCTGTAGCCTAGAGTGGAATGTATGAACTGAAACTTCTATTTGTAGAAAGCTTAAAAAACTAACAGGATTCTAATAACTGACTTCTTCAGAGCCTTGTTTTGATGTTTTCCTCTTTGGTACATGCATATGGGGATGGGAAATGTGTCCTTTTAAATTTCCTTAAATTCCTGATTTTTTATTTTTTTTTTTTAAATCTTTTCCATAAAATAAAAATAACATGCACAATAGGGTCTATTTGTGATCAGGATTTCTGGTACTAGGAGCTAACAGACATATTGTCATTAGATAGAATAATCATTGTTTTTTGGAAGGTGTACTTTTCATCGTAATTTGACTGACTTATGAGTTCTGGGAGATATTTGATTAATTTATTCTTCTTGCTAGGGTGAATTTCACATGGAGAAAGTTAGTGAGGCATTTAAAAAGTTTTAGGTGTTTGTATTGCACCTTGAATAAACCCTTTTAATGTCGGGAGGCCGGAATCCTGCAATGGGAGAGGGGTGCAGGTGGCCCTTGGGAGGGGGCTGCTGTCCCCTGAGGGTGACGAAGCCACCACATCCCCCCTGTATCAGCCCTGATAACAGAGAGCAGAGGAACAACTTGGACTTTCACTGACCTGTTTTCCCAGTTGTAAGGAACAGGGAAATCCGGCTTAAATAGCTCCTTTTCCTGCACTGATGAAAAAGCAAAGTGATTTAAGAGTGAGATCTGAGCCTTGTCATGTCTGCCCTGAAAGGTGTTGGAGATTTCAGTCAAAAGGTTAATTTAAGGCAACATGAAGTTTAATTTTACAGTCTGTCTTGCACCGTTAGGGGGAGAAATTAGTTTAACAGGAGATTCTGGGGGATGAAATGCCAGAGCAGACCTTCTGCAGCTGACCTCTGCTCAGTTGTTTCCAGCAGCAGAGAGTTTTATTGGAATCTAACAAGCAGCAGTGGCTGTACAAACACTTGGATACGTATGGAATTACGGAGGAAATGTGTTTTTGAGAAGGACTGTTCCCCCTGCAAATGCCTGGGGAAGGGAGGGGCTGAAGGTGAGAATAAGTGAGGGGTCTGTGTTCATTGCACCTTGTGGTTGTTGTCCCAGCTGCCACGGCACTCATCGTGGGCTCTAAAGTGATCCTAAGCGTTAATTATTTGTGTTTGGAGCCTGAAGCTGTGATTAGTCCTCCATGTCGGAGCAGGGTGGGTGAGCAGACACCAGGGAGAGGCGCTGACTGCGAGTGTCACTTGGTAAAAGTCGATGTCCTGACAACAAATTAGGATCAAGATGTGTCACAACGCTCGTATTTGGTGACTTGGTGTCACTACTGAGAGTTTCTCCGAGGAAGCTGAGGAAACACGTTTGGCTGGCAACAATTTTTGCTGGTGTGTTACAAAAGCACCTTCCCTATTTCTTTTACACTGAGTGCCATTTATAGACCATAAGTGTGCCTCGTGATTCCTCTCCTCTTCCTCTCGGGACAGGCTGTTTGAAAGGGCACAGCTTTTATACATTCAAGGTTCATAATTGCAAATCAGCACCAATCTTCATGCACAGAGTTCTGTTTTTGTCACTAAGGAAAACATGATTATGTGACAGGAAATCTCAGGTTTTAGTGTACCAGACTCTGGATGCTGCAATTAATGTAAAGAATAGTTCATGCAAAGACATCTATGACGTATGTATACTATAGCACTTTAATTAGAATTTTAAAAATGTAGTAATATAAATATCTTACTACTCCTGTGGCAGAACCTTGCTTTACACATTTCTGTCAGTGTTTTGTCTTGTTCTAAATCTTAGTGCTTACATCAAGAAGGACAGCAAACTTTATGTTTGAAGGAGGACATTATTGTTTACTGCTGGTGGATGGGAGTCAAAGTCCTGAATCCAAGTCCCAAATTTTGGAAACTTCAATTTTTGGTCATTGAACTATTTTGAATTTAAATGGTAGTAAATTAAAGAGAGTAAACAAGCTGTACATGAAGTGTGGGCTCCATGGTAACTAAAATACTGCAGAAATTTAATGAGGAGTAGACAGAACATTAGAAAGTACTCTAAAGAAATTTCTGGTTTTAATGTAACCCTAGAAATTCCAAAAGATGCCAAGGTCAATCAGCCAAGAGTAAACAGCATGGAATACACTCCTTCCTGCACCGGAAAAGGCACTCCAGCATGGACTTGGAGCAGAACGTGATTGTGCAGCATTGTAGAGAAAGTCAGCATGTAAATTTTTGGGTTTCATCCTGATTTTTGTAAATTACAAGCTTTGGAAAGAGTTCATAAGGTCAAACATTTGCACACAACTTATAGGAATTAACATGTGTCTGATAGGAGTGGTCTGTTAATGGTCCAGTCACCATACAACACCGTGGAAGTGCACGTTTCACACTCAGAGCCTGGTTTAGGCTCTGTTTCACTGGGAATTTTGGTGTTCCAGCGTTATTCCAGGAGTCTCCGGGCTGTGCAGGGTGGAGGTGGCTGCGCTGCCCCAGCTCAAAGCTTCCTCTGAGCTCCTGCTGAACCACCCCTGTGTTGGCAGCTCTGCTCCCACGGTGTCTGGCTGCTTCCAGCCCGTCTTGCAGGAGCACTCCAGACCCCTGTTCCTCTCTGAAGGGATCATTCTCCAGCCCCAGATCTTCCCAGCTTGAGTCTTGCAAGCTGTCTGCGATGTGCTAAGCCAAAAGTAGCTGAGGAAATTGTCGATGCTCTCAGTGCTTTAGGATAAATAATGATTTGTTCTTCATTTTACTGAAAAGAGTGGCTATTTATAGCATTTTCACTCTCCCAGAAAATTAGGTTGCAGACAGCTGAATTTTCTAAGCAGTTATGCAAACTTGTGAGAGAGATTGGACTTCCTAGTGCTGATCAAGTAATGAAGCAAGACAAATATTATTTTTTAGGGTTTCTCAGGTTTCAGAGACATTGCAGAAACGCTAACCTGACCATCCTCCAGCAGCGCTGTGCACTTGCACAGAGCAGAAGGGCTCTCAGGCAGAGGTTTCAGGGAGCAGTGGGAAGCAGGAATTTGTTTGGCTGAAGGCACAATGAGAGTGCAGCTGGCTCAGGTGGGAAGGACAGGGACTGACTCCTGGATACCGAGGGAATGCCTGGTGGTGGCTGCTGCTGGAACTGGAACAGAAACCTGGGTCTTGCTGCTCCTCTGCTGGATTCCAGTTCTCTGTCTCTCTCTGAGCTCTTCATCTCTGCTTCACCCCTGAGGAATCTTTATATTACACTGGCCAATGTGAGCTCCTGGGTGTTGTCCTGATGCTAAAACCCACTGGATTGATATAATCCCACCAGTCAGGGGCATGATTTACTTCAGATGATTCCATGAACCTTTTGTTCATCTGCACACATAATTGAAAGCCAGGCCCCTTTGTAAATGACATTTTAAAGAGTCTGACATTTAGTCAAGGTGACCACCAGCTGGTAACTTTTGGAAAAATCAATAATGCAAATAGTGCTCAGTTAGGAGAAATACCACTGTGAGGTCATTTTCAGAATAAAGCTCATTCTCCTGGCATCATTGTTCCCCCCACCTTTGCAAAAAGGGGAAAAGTCACTGCTTTAATTACTCTGTGTGCTGTGGGACTCTGCAGCGAGTGCTTGTGCAGGAAGTCTTCCAGTTAGAGCTGTTGTTTGGCTGTGTTGGTGCAGGGAGCAGGCTGCTTTTCAGCTTGCCTACTTGTCTTTTGTTAGCAGCAAAGCTGTCAGGATAATAAATGAAAGCAAGGCTGGTGATTTTGAAGTGGATGGTCTGAATCATGTATCAGCAGGCATCCCGTTAATATGGTTATGCTGTTTAACAAGACAGGCTCCAGTCTAGCAAAGGAGGATTTGTTGCTTTGGTTTCCAAAAGTTAAAGCCTAGATAAAACAATATTTAATCAAGGAAGAGAATTAGAAAAGACTACAGAGTGTATAAATAATTCCGGATTTTTCCTGCTGACAAAATACTTAGCCATGCTTGAATTCCAGTTTGTATTTCTGTAATAACATATATTAGTGCCAGGACAATGTTAAACGAGTTTGTTCTACACCATCTATGGGAAGCCCCTTTCTGAAAGGAAGGAAGCTTTTACAGATGCACCTGAGACAATGCATCTGTGCTCAGTCCTTCAGCAGCACCTGGCAGTTCTACTCATGGAGAAGAAGCACAGAACCAAGAAGGACAGAATACAATGGGGATGAAGCCAAAACATGGGGGAAATGTTGTCTGTGGTCTCAGGCTCCGCTGAGGAGCACTGTGAGAAATGAAATATCACACTGAACATGTGTGCAGTTACAGTGCATGCAGCAAAAGGGGCAGCAGGAGAGGTTTGTGCAGGAAGAGGCCCTGTAGGATGCCAGCCTTTTCTGAGGGGTGAATGAAATGGAGCTTTATGGAAACCAGGAGATTCTGCAGGTGCCACGGAAAGACAGACAGCAGTTCTCCAGACACAGGCCCTGTCCTGAGCTCCAGGGGAGCGCGCTGAGTGCTCTGCAGGCTCTGCTGGCAGAGGAGAGCTTGTCCCAAACACATTCCTGTCCTTGGGAATGGATCCGGGCATTGTGTGGTTCTGTGTCCACGAACACACCTCACAAAATGAAACACGGAATGGTCCTAAGCATTTGTTGGCTGGTGGTTTTCATTGTTGGTTTCACATCTAGTTGTTTGTTTAGGTTTTATTTATTGGGGTTTTTGAAATCTTTGTACTGCCAAAAAGGCTTCAGAATGGCCATGATTTCAGCATCTCTTTTTCCAGAAATCATGAAGACAGGAAACTTGGTGTTTTTTGCATACTGCTGCTACTCAGAAAAAAAAGAAATCTGACATTAACATCTGATGACTGATCTTGCAGGATGAGAGAAACCATATAAATATTCACCGTAAAACTGCAGTAGCTGGGTTCACTGTGTTGGATGATCCCACTCTTGCATGAGTGTGTTTCCTTCTATTTGGAGCCATTAAGATACAGATAAAGATAGTAAAAGGTCAGGCACTCTCTTAGCACAGCAGGCAGGCTGTCACCCTGTGCAGGTGGAGTTTCAGCACCTGCTCACACAGTCCTGGCTCCTGGAAGCCAGGAGAAAAAAGAGCCTTTGCCCAGATTTTGCCATGGTGTGCCCAACAGTCTGCTCAAGTGCACGAATGTCTGCTGGGGAGCGTTGTCACTCCTCGGAACTGGGCTGGAAAAGATAGAATATGACTTCCTCAGTAGATGGACACCCTGGAGGTGGTGCAGCTTGTCACACCAGATAAGATATGTCCTCTGCCTTTGTATTAAAGTTCATCTATATTTATTCCACTCAGATAAAATTAGACAAGGAAAGTTTTAGAAAACACACCAAACTCAAACAACTCAGCCTAAATGAAAAGCTCTGTCATGTGCCACAGTGGGTAACAATATTTGATATCCATGTCAGAATCCCTATTTTGAAATTTAAAAAGACAATATCATGAATATAAATGCAGTGGTAAAGACAGTAAGTTTATTTTCTTCAGTCTTTAGTATTGTAACACTGCTCGGGTTCTGTGATACACTCTAAATAGTTGATGAAGATGGTAATTCTCTGTTTACTGAAAAGCGAAAGTGAGTCTTGTGTGTCACTACTTTTCCCTTCTCATTTTGTATTTGTCCCAACAATGTTCAGGAGCTGAGGAGTCCAGGAAGAGTTTTGAATAATAGAGTCTTGTTTCTTTTTCCTGCCATAAAATGGTCAACACCTTTCTCTAAGTATCCTATAGATTTAATAACCCTTTTTGTAACACTTGTGCCCTGCCTTAAATCAGTGTGTGCTCATTCCTGCACTCCCTTAGCAAGCTTTTGGCTTCCCCAATTTTACTTTTCACTGTGAATTGGGTTCATTCTGGTGTCTGAGGTTTCTGTGAGCAGAGAACAGCTGCCTGTTCTCTCCAGCATCAGTGGCCCTAACTGGAGTCAGCTTTGGCCCCCCATCCATGTCTGGTTTTCCTCACACATTTCATTTGTGCACAGAGGTGAACGGTGAATGCACAAGTACTGAGACTTGCTCATGCTCATGTAGATTTTACACCACGTGCCCAGCTGCACGCAGTTCCAAATGAAAACTGCGCCATTCATGACAATTAATGACACACCAGTAACAGATTTTATATTCTGCGAAGAGCAGTGCAGTGAGAGGAAAGCCTCGGTGGCTTTCGAGGTGAACAAAGCCATTCTCATCAATTACATGCTACTTGTGCCACCCCTTCTGATAGCTGGATTCGGACACCTCCATAAATAATAACCATGATTAGACGATGCCCATCAGCCCAACCATTCTGTGTTTCTGTGAAGTGCAATTTGCTGTGTAATCTTCGGTGTCCTTTTTAAACACCGAGCTGAGGGCTGTAGGGAGGGAGATTGTTTACTGAACTTTTTCTCCTCCGCACTGTGTAATTATTTTTCCATTGGCACTTTGAGTCACAAACTGCTGTGTTTTGTGGTGCTCTGCCATCAGAAGGCTGAGCCCTCCTCCAGAAAGCCTGATGTGAATGGAAGTGATTACTATTTCCTAGAATGCATTGCAGATAAAAGAAAATGTAATTGCTTCAGACTGGAAAGTTTACCATAACAAATGCTGTCATCTTTTATCAATGATAACAACAGGTGAAATAAAGAAGGATAGGAAGAATTTTCTTGAGATTATGCAGGGTGTGTTGTAATTGTCTGTGACAGGCTGAACCCGAGGCTGGTCCTGACCCTTTTTTAATCTGTTTATTCTAAGGAGACTGGAAAATAAAAGCCGTGACTTTGGGAAAGTGGTACCACATGCTCTGGGACAGGCTGGTTTTGTTTGGCTTGTCTCATGAATAAATTTTCATCGTGAAATAGCTCTACCAGGTTCAGACACAAACATTCATTTGCTGATGATCTGGTCTACTACTATATAAAATTCACCTCACATTAGTCTGCAGATGAAATATATTTGTATGGTAAAATAATTATGGTCACAGAGAGACACTGTATAAAAAGGGCTCTTTTTTCTGCTTTTCTGAGGGTAGCTGGGTGATGTGGAAGAGATGATTTATGAGCTTGATACAATAAGCTGTGGCTTGAAGGCTTAAGAGACTAAATAATGCATACAGGATGCAAAACATTTATTTGAGGAGAGAAGGAGAAGAAATTACTCTGAGTTTTTGTATACCTTCCAGTAACACACTAATCGTGCATCATAGATTCCTCTCTTCTACTAACTTGTCAAACATAGAAATTAAAGGAACAGCTGGAGAAACTCCACAGCAATATTACAGTGCTCTCTTCCATTCCTTCTTACCAAAAAGCATCTGTGTAAGTTTTTGTTGATTCTTAATGGGATAGCTGAAGTTTTCTGCAGCTGTCCTGTTCAGGCTCTGTTTGTTTTAGGCAAATGCCAGATGTTCTGGATACCAACCACCTCTTGTGGACCAAATCAGGGTTGTATTTTCACTTCTGAGGTCAGTTCCTGTATTCTTAATGACTTCACTTCTTAGATGAACTTCTTCCGCCCTGTCAGCAACTTTCTGAAATGGAAAATATTTAAGATCTTATTTTGCTTACATCATCTTTTGCCATCAGTGTTATGCTTACTTAGAGATCATGGAAACCATTGTTGTCACCATTTATAGTGTCCTTTTGATGGACTTTTATACTCATTTTCAATTTCTGCTTATTTCTGATACCTGCAAGCAGAACTCATATGGTTTGGTGGTGTTTGCATTTTCCAGTCACTGTTGCAGAATCACAGAATGGTTTGGTTGGGAAGAGACCTTTAAATATCATCTCATTCCAGCTCCCCTGCCCTGGGCAGGGATGAGAAATGCCCATATCAGATACCCGAGGGCAGACAAGCACAGGCAGTGCTTAACTTCTGATACCACCACAATGCTCATGGCCTTTAGGGACGGGACACAATTTATTAAACTCATTTACCAAAAGACCTGCAAGCTTTATTCCAGGCAGCATTTTAGGTGTTGAAGGGGAAATGTAAAACTAAGAAAATTTAATATTTCTCTATAGCCGTTATTTAAAACAGTTATTTTTACACTGTTTTTTCTTCTTTGGAAAGTTAAAATGAGAACTCGTATGTATAATAGTAGTAGTATGAGTAAAAAAATATATAATCTGTAAATATCTTAAGCATACATTTAGACCTTTCCTCCACATCTTATTGGGATCTCATGAGGTGCTATACCATGCACGAGATTTTAAACAGACCTTTTGTGTTAAACGAGATAATACAGAGTGGAGGACATGCATAGCATTTTAGGTAACCCACTCAGGAATTTCTGGTATTTATGTTCAGTCCAAATTCTCAAATTTTTAAGTGAAAAGCTCAAGATTTCACAGGAAGTGTTGCAGAGTTCAGTGCTGAACAGAACTAGAACTCTCAGTGTCCTGTGGAGCAGTTAGAAAAGCTTCCTCTTCCATTTCTTGTCCAGTGTTATTGAAATCAGAGGGACTGGAATTTAGCTTTCAGATTTAGGGGCCAAGCCCTGCTGCACCTTCCCCTTTTTATCATTTGAATAATGTCCGAGATGATACACAGCTTTCCCTCCTGTTAAATGAGCTGTACATTTGTTGTTTCAACATCCCTGCTCGAGGGGCTTCTCCCACTGAAATGTTGTATTACCCACAGAGCTCTCACTCTGATCTCTTTCTCCAGGGCATGAAAAACAAGTCCAATTTGCTGGTCAGCCGGGGCATTTTGGAGCAGATTGTTTGGGGGGTTCTTGTCCCCCTCAAATCCAGGCAGTGGTACAATTTAGAAAAATGATTAAACAATTTCATTTGGTTTTAGCTTGCTGTTTGCTTTACCGTGTTTATTTTTGACAGAACAGCTTCAAGCACAGGATATAATTTGAAGAGTGCTCTGAATGCTTATTCAGTCAGATATAGACAATAAAAGTGCACAGAGCAGTATAAACCAGGCAAAACTTTCATTTTCAAATTTATACCACTGATATATTTCAGCAGCATGCAAATGATTTGTAGATTCTGTGTTAAAATTCAAGCAAATGAAGGTGTGTGTGAAACTTTTGGGGAAGATAAACCCGGATACATGCAGAGGAACTGCAAAATCCCTGTGCTTGGCTGCAGGAATTTGTGCTCTGACTCTGATTGCACTTGCTGTTGTCTCATGTTTGAACTTTCCTCCTCTGACTGAAACAGATTTATCCAGTCAAGGAATAAGATCTTAATCAGTGTTAATATTTAATCCTTACAGTATATTACTTGAAACAGAGATGACAACTGGCCAAGCCTAAACACCAAGCACAAGGGAGTTGCTGTTCTCTAGGTTCCTTGGTGGGACACCCATTTCTGTTCCACAGGTGGGGAACTGTGAGGAAAAATCAGCATTTCCCAGAGTTAGAATGTGTCAGCTCCCCAGTATTTGATGAGAGAAGATTCCTGACAATGAATTAATAGTAGGTTGAGGGAACAAAGTGCTAAGCAGCTTTTGCTTGGCATCTGAGGTACCTCAGGCTCTTCAGGCCCGTGGGCTTTCACTGCTGGTGAAAAGAATGAATCTGTTGATAATCCACTTTGCTGCCTCCCTTCCTGGTCAGTCCAAGCTGATGCTACCTACAGCTCCATGATACTTCTTAACAGCGTGAGATAGGGAAATAATATGAAGCATTAAATTTGAAATTCATAGTGTCACAGTACGACACAGCCTGCAACAACAGGCTCTAATTTAGATGCTAAACTGAGGAAATAATTTTGAGAATCTTTGCTCACTTAGCAGCAGTAAAACAGCCAGGGAAATATTGGGGAAATGCTTCCCTAGAAACAGGGCTAGATGCTAATGGAAACTGTATTTAAGAAAGTTTGCCCAAATATGACAAGACTGCATTTTTGAGTCCCTTTTTCTTGATAAAGTGTTCAGGAAGGACCATAAACCCATGGAAACTTTTGTCAGTGTTTTTCTACTGATACCAATGTAGAAAATATTTCTACTCATTTCTTGGCTAAGCTCACATTCTCCACTCTGAGCTGTGAAATTATCTGAACAGAAATTACTCAAAATAAATACACATCACAGCCCAAAGCTGGGTAACCATCTTTTCTGTTACAGTAACATCTAAACTGAAAAATGAAGCAAAATGTCTGTAGTTGGCACATAAAAGGTACTACTGTAGCTGGATTGCTGCTGCAAGGAAAGAAAAGTGGTTTGGATTTGCACTGAAGTGCTTTTTCTCTTCTCAAATGGAAAAGAATATACAGTTTTAGGATTCTAGAAGGCATTTCTGTCCTTCACATGATAACCTGTGATCCTTCTGTGGGCATCAGTGGTTGTTGCTGCTTGCTTGGCAGTGAAATGGCTCCTGCCTTCACTTCCTTTGCCATTACAATGGGTTTTGCCTTTTCATATTTCTAAATGTAAGTGAGAAAATAAATTCTAAAATGAAAAAAAGATGTGTATAACTCAGACTTCAGGCTTAGCATGTTGAACAGGACTGAGTGCTTCATGTATAAAGAACAGAACTCTCTGAGGCTCAACCTTCCCTCTTCCTTCCTGCCAAGGATGCCACACAACATTTTGCTGTTTTGGTGTTATTCAAGACAAGGTTTATAAAATGGCTGAGAGTGTAATTAAGTGTTCTTAAGGAATGAAAATATATAATGAAAACTAAAACTAAGCTAAACTAAAATTAAAAAGTGGGAAAAGAGTGTAATATGGAAATAACTTCCAAAAAGCAAGAACATTTTTTTCCTAAAAGCAGAATTTCTGCTATTCAGCTGTTCTAATGGTGTGCTTTTAAATGCATTAAGGAACTGAATTAAATAATGCCTGTACTTCTAAACCTTTTGCAGTAAACTCACACTGATGCTTCAAGAGCCTCAAGGAAAGCTCCAGACTAATGACAGCATGTTAAATCGTGTGTCAGTAAAAGGCAGGAATTACCCAGCCTGACCAGAACAGTAAAATGAGGTGCAGAGTGCAGGTGCAGCAGAGAACCTTGTCTCGTTTCCCAGGTACTCCCACAGTGCTGAGTCGCCCTGAGGGAGCTGCTGCTTCGGCCCTGCCTGAGATTGGGCTGCTTCCTTCTGGCCAGAGGGCAGAGCTGGGGCTGGGGCTGTCGGGTGATGGGAGCACAGCGCTGTAGGATCAATAATTCTGTGTATTGTGAGAGCGGGTGCAGCTGTGAGGTTGGGGTTTAGTGCCGGATCGGGATCTCACAGATCCCATTGTAACTCCACTGCGAGGTGCTTCAGGGATGTTTCTGTACCTTCATTGCTGGGTTCCTGCTCCTGGTGTGGGAATGACCTCTCCTGTCTGCCCTGACCCCTGCTCCAGCCCTCAGACCACTGGATGGCCACCTGCACCCCTGTGTCAGCCACAAAGTGGATAATACACAGAGCCCTGCTGCACATCGATTTGCTGGGTGGCAGCAGCACCACAGCAGCTGATTTGGTTCAGCTCATCAGTGGAGCAATCCTGTACCTCAGTGACTGGGCATAAAAAAGGCAAAAAGAAGAAATAATTGCGCAGGGTAGGAGTGTGTGCAGAGCAGACTCTTACTCTGCAGAGCTGTGGTGACACACAGACCTGTAGTGAGCTGGTTGGGTGTGAAAGAACCTGGGGAGAACTGGCATTACATATTTATGACTTGAGAAAACACTGGCTCTCCCAGTGAATATAAATGTGAATATAAGTGAGGTCCTTAGGAGGACTTAAGGGTTGGAATTTCTGCCAAGGTTTCATTATGTTTGATCCAATTCCTCTTCAAGGCAGGGTCTTTTCTAAACGTTGGGCCATAACAGGTGATTCTGTCTACAACCTCTTGGAGATCTAAAGAATAAAAAACTTTCAGAAAACAACTGAAACCCCTGAACAAACTGAGAGATGTCCGGTCCTAAATGAATACATAATGCAGTATTTTAGACTAAAGAAGTAGAAAATCACCTTAGTGTTTTCCAAACTTGTTCTCAGCCCTCACCTAAAACTTTTAGATGAGAGCTGTGTGTAGTTTTGCCAGATGGCAACAGTTGGTTGTAATTTAATTGTGAAATGTGAAAACTTCCTAGAAAATTTTCTACCACTTGTAATATTGTTCTCATTCAGGTAGGGCCAGATTCCTCAAACTCAGCTCTCACAAAATAACTTTCCTTCCCTCAGGAAGGAGAAAGAAGAGCAAGAAATTTCTTCCTCTACTCTACTGTACTCTTTAGTTGTCAAAGCAATGCTGTAATACAAATTCATAGCGATTTTAGACCCTGCACCTCCTAATGTCCCTGTATTTAATTTGTGTGTTTCTTTTTCTCCCTCTGAAACCAGGGATAAAAGGCAAATTCTCGGTGTCTGTGGGATTCAGCAATATTGTGACCTTATTCATGGCTAGAGCTGGTCATGTATTTCTTTTATAATCCTGTAGTGACATTATTGTTGGTTTCTGAAAAACAGTGGCTTTATGGACAAATTTTCCATGTTAAATGTCTAAGAATTATACCAGGGACCTGGCAGATACTAAAAACGTAATTTCCTAATAGTTGCTAGTTCAATGAGGATTTAAATCTGTTTTAAAAATGTGAATGCCTTAATCTCCTTAACTCTTTAGGAAATTTGGTCTTGTTACCCTCCCTTTTTGGGTAATTTTTTTTGGCAGAGCTGAATGTATCTGGAAAAAGAGGATCTGTGAGCAGGAAATGCACAATTTGGATATAAAACCCTTGCCTTTTGGATGTGCTAGCCAGTAACCAGCTGGGATTTACTGATCTCCTGTGCTGAGCATTCGCAGGCTCCCTGTCCTGGATGAGATGCCCAAAGAGGCTTTGCTGGCAGGCATCACTCAGGAGAGGAAGGGCTGAAATAGATTTGTGATGCTGTTGATTTGTGTCCCGGGGGGGATTTTATGCTCTGTATTTCCCCACTGTCTGCTTACGCCCAGGAATGGCTCCTGTCACTTTAAGCTGGGAAGGAGCACAGCCAGGGAACTCCAGCACGGTTTGGTTTTAAACTTTCTCACTCCTCCAGGTGCAGTGTCAGCAGGGCAGAGTGAATTTACATTCCTCTCTAGCTCCTCTCTAGCCTGTTAGCTAGGAAAAGGAGAGTTTTTTCCCTCTGGAACTATGGCTTTTTGCTTCTTCTTCTTTTTGGACTGTTCAGCTTGGTTTTTTTGTCCAAAAAATCAGACCATCTCTGGGGGACACATTCAGCGGAACCCTCATTGGAAGCCGCCGGAACCACCTCTGGCCCAGCCTGAACTTTGGGGGAAGCTAAGCCAGAGAAAGAAGGGACTCTAAAATCCACCATCTGTCTCCACAGCAGAGAAGGTTTCTCATCTAACATTATTCATTTTCTTTTCCCTGCCTGTGTGCACCTTGCTTGTTAAATAAACAGGGCTTTCTTCCATTTTCCTTCAAGAAAATTCCTTTCGAACCTTGGCTGGGGGAGGGGCTGAAATCTGCCTTTTAGAGGAGACACCCTTTTGGGAAGTTTCCTCCCAAATTTATCTCAAACTGGGACACTCGCCACCTTCTCCCCCTTAATTCCTTAGGGTTTTTTGCCTTCCCCGTGCTGGTGTGGGTGTTTCCCCGTTGAACCCCAGAGCAGGTACCAGTGTCCATCCCAACAGTTCAGCCCCTGAAGGGGGTTTTCCCATGGTCTTGGGTGGCTCTGCCCCTCCAGCTGCTCCACAGCTCTCTGACAGCACCGGGCTTTCTGTGGGTGTCACAGACAAACCTCAGCCTGGGGGTTTGGACCCTTGGAGGGGGACAGTGCTGGAGGATGTGGAGCTTCCTGGTGTGAGACTTCTTTCCTCTCAGCAGTCAAATCCTCTGTCTGAAGTGCAGCAAATCAAGGTGATGGAAAACTGGCAAGTGTGCTTGTTTCTCAGGCAGATTGTTCAGAGATGAGATTAAGGCTATGGAAATGGAGAGAGAACTGTTCTTTTCACTTCCACAGATATGATCATGTGCAGTATTTGCTATTCAGAAACTGCAGAGAAGCTGGTATCCGGTGGGATGCTTATCATGTTTTAGCTGACTTTTTAAACTTATCTGAACTTCCTGGAAACAGCTTTGGCTTGTAAGACAGTTTATTTTCATTTAAACTTGAATAAAATTCAGTAACTCTTTAAAGGTGTTACTCAAATTGAAGAAATTCTTGGGCTGATGTTAATTATTGCCTATATGTTTTAAAAGTTCAAGGAAGCTCTGAGTCAGAGTTGTTAAAACCCATACTTGGCATGTAATCAGGCATCAAATGTGTATTGCCTTATTACAGGTGCTTGCTGGTTAGATCTAGTAAAAAATCAAATCTGGTGTTGTGTGGTTGAGAGTCAATGATTCAGGACTGACTGGATGATGCCTTCAGACCAGGTCAGTTCAGGAAGGGTCTTCAGGCCAGAAGACTCCGTGAATACATGATCAGAGGTGCCAGCCCCAGGCTGGAGGATGGGGTAGAGTTTATCTGTTTGGACCTGAAGGAAAAGTTTCTGAGATCCCAAAGGTGCATGGAATCCATACTTTCACTCTGGTTGGGTGACTCTGGCTTTTAGCTAGTGCAGTTTAGCCTTTTTTGTCCTGTGCTGCGCCTGACCTTTTGTCTTTGTTATGTTCTGCAAGCTTCAACGTCTTTGTAGTGCCTCTCAATCAATTTTATACATTAAAATTATGCAGTCCTTTTATATGCATATTATCAATTTCACAGAGATCTTTTTACTCCCAAATTTCCCACTCTGATTAAATAGTAGTTGTTCCAGATATTTGCAGTACTACTTATGTCTAACTGCAGATATGTGGCAGGAGCTGCAATGTGAATTTCTGAGAGATGAGCACTGGCTGGTCTGACGTAACTTAGTAAAACTGTTCCTTTGAGGTAACTGTTCGTTTGGGTCAGTATTTTTTAGTCATTATAGCTATAAAAGAGGCTCGTATTTAGAAAAACAGTTCAGTTAACTAATGGAAGAAAAAGGAACCAAACTGCTGTATGTTGGTTCGCCTCGACATGTTTAAAAACAGTCTCCCCTGGAGATGTCACTGCTGGGTCTTGGAAAGAGCTGTGAGGAGACTGAAAACAACAGATAGGGAAGAGGAGGAAGCAGGGTAGGAGCAGTTAAAGCAAGGATGTACCACAGAACAAACAACAAGAGGGAACGTAACAGAGAAATTTTTTTTTTTTTCTTACAAGCATTGAGTGGGGAGTTGGTCGGTATTGCACTGCAGTTAGATGTGCTGGGGGCTGTGTGCTGTTACCTCGAATGTTTTCAGCTGAGAAGATGCAGCTAAGGGAGGTTTCCCTTCATGCTTTGATTTCAGGTTAATTATTATGGTGTAAAGGTCCAAAGACCCAGTGCTGAGTCAGGAAGCTGTAACTTTCAAATACATCCATCATTGTTCTATATCCTGTCGTCATTACAATGGGATTGGGAACATTTGCTCTTTCTGCCTTTTCATGGTAGCACTCTTCTGAGTCCAGTCACTCGGAGTGTGAAGGGGAGTGATATTAGCTGCTTCAAATGATTCTTCAGTCCTTTCTCTATGTTGAAGTACAACAAATCTCTCCAAAAAGTTTTTGATAACGATGTGTAACAAGTTCAGTGCAAGGAAGGGCAAGACAGTGCAGAAGAATGTTTTTGGATGCACTTGAGGGCTTGAAGAAAATCTCCAAACCGTATTATTTTCTCTTAGGTACTGAACAGGCTGCTGGATGTTTAATTTAGCAGCCCCCATAGGTAGAATTTACCAATATTGTGATATCTGCCAACTTCTATTTCTATTTTTGCATAATTAACAGGCTAAGCTATAGCAAACATATGATTGGAGAGTAAACAGGACCCATGTTTCCTCAGATAAATACGGTCCTAGCCCTGGAGAATGTTCTGTACGAGAATAAACATTTCTAAATGAAACTTTGAGAAGTCAGTCTGGAGTCTAAAGAAGGGGCAGCACAGCAGCCGCTTTTCTCTGCTGGTGATTAATTTTGCTGCAGGCATTCTGTATCAGCCAGAGTTTTCCCAGTCTGTTCTGAAACAAATGGAGGTCGACACTGCAGTTCCTGTAGTGACGAACAGCCCCTAAAATGTCAGATATTAATGTGTATAATGATCTTTATCTCATATGAAAATAATTTGTTTTTTCTTCAAAACTTTGGAGGAAAGATTTTGAATCTTGTGCTGGTCAATGCTGAAGCTATCTTTACTTGTTTTTTTGAGGAGGGATATACGAGTATCTGAGAAGCATTCTAGTGTTCTGTGATTAATAATTGTGTGAAGTTAATGAGTAGCATCTGTTCTGCTAGAACAACAGCTTAATAAAGCTGTCCACTCCTGAAGATGAAGGATGTTTGCAGATGAGTGGCAGTAGTGGTTGTTGAGGGCTGAACCAGCTATTAACTTCTTAAGAGGGGATTCTGCTTCGGGGGAACCAGCAAGGTTCACTGGTTAAGAGCAGATTCTGTCATTCCCCTATCCTAATGGATCAACACATCTTTGACACCCTGCATTCCATCTAGACTCACCCGGAATGAACGAGCAGAACTCGCTGGTCATTGCAGGCTAAGCGGATGAGCTCGAACATGTGACAGGTCTGACCAGCTCAAAAAAATCCGACACGAGGCTGCCGCAGCAGTTAACGGAGGGAAGCAGTTCTCCGTTCGGCTGTAGCAGCGTCTCGGGCACGGCTTCTTTGAGCGCTTCCAGCGCTGCGCTCCGGGCCGAGCCTCGCCCCGCCCTGGCTCAGGCGGTGCCGGCTCAGCGGTACCGGGAGCCGGGCTGAGCCCGCTGCCCGAGGGGCCGAGGGCGAGCAAAGCAGACCCATCCTGCCGCTGAGTGGTGATGGAGACGCGCTGCAGCCGTGCTGCATCCAGCCCCATCCCGGTGATCAGTGCCTGCGCTGTAACCGGGTGCCTGAGCCTCTCCAGGTACAGTTCATCCCGGTGATCAGTCTGTGCTGTAACCGGGTGCCTGAGCCTCTCCAGGTACAGTTCATCCCGGTAATCAGTCTGTGCTGTAACCAGATGCCTGAGCCTCTCCAGGTACAGTTCATCCCCCCCGGCANAGGTACAGTTCATCCCACTGATCAGTGTCTGCCCTGTAACCGGGTGCCTGAGCCTCTCCAGGTACAGTTCATCCCAGTGATCAGTGCCTGCGCTGTAACCGGGTGCCTGAGCCTCTCCAGGTACAAGGGGTGGTTCTGGCTGTCCCTGATTGCCACTTCTCCCTCGGCAACAGCTCCTTAGGCAGAGAGTGCCCACCTGCTCTGGTTCTTTCCATCCTGCATTCCTTGTTCTCTCCTAGCCCTATCCAGATGCACTGATTGGATTCTCTTCACACGCCTTTGAAGCTGCAGAATGAGGAGCAGCCCTGGCTGGGGTCTTTTCCTTTCACATCACACAACGGCCACGTTCTTTGCATACGGGCTTGGCTCTTGCTTACCCAGCTTTGAAGCCAGCTGCTTCCTTTATTCCTTTCCTATCTCCTCCAGAGGAAAACCAGTGTAACTTTTGACAAAACACCTGTAAGCAATGCATGAGTAGCACCTCCTGAGGCTGTGCAGATGTGAACTGAGTGCAGCTGGAGAGTGGCTGTTGCAGGCAAAGCACCACCCCCAGAAGGAGGCTGTTTCTGTAGAGCCCTGTGCTGGCAGGGAAGCCTTTTTTCTAAAAGGGAGATGGCTCTGGAACTGTCCCCTGTCATTCCAATATCAACTATTGCAATTATTTTGTGTAACTATTTTTTATTGCCCCAGTGATGTAAGATTCATCTTTGGTTTGAGTAGGACAGCAGTGCTCTTTCCTTTGTATATTCCTCCAACAACAGCACAAACTTACAGTAATTCCTCAGACCTTCATTTTGCAGTACTGTTGCCAAACGTGTTTATTCACAAAACTCTACCTTCATACATATTATGCATATTATGTTTCCCTTAGCATGTAAACAATAAGAAACCATTTCACTTTTTCTCTAACCTACCGTGAAAAACCTCCCCCACAAACGATAAATTCCACTGCAAGCTATGTTTTGCAAGCTACAATCAATTTCTAGCTCTGTTTCATTATGTAGATCATGTTTGTAAACCCTCAGTAGTTCCAGACTGAACATCAGGAAAGCCTTAGGAACTCTTCCTGATGTTTTTTGTGGCTCAAAAAAGTCGAGTGATGTAAAGGTATTCCTTGTGCTGTGAGCACTGTTGGGTGGTTCTGTAACCATGGAAGCTTTATGTTAATCATAGATTAGTTCTTACTATGTATGAGTTCATCCTAACAAAATCTTCATTTCAGGCAACTTGTTAAAACCTTGCATTTTAGTTCAATGATCCATTCTAATTCCGAGCTTGATTTTTATAGCTTCTTTCTGTAATTATATTCACAAATATGCCAGAATATGCACATTAATCTTAATCATTTCTGGTAGTGAGTTACAAATTTTATTTCATATCATGGCTAGGTGCATCTCACAGTGCTGTTCTGCTTGTTCACTGGTGGCTCCTGGAGCTCCTCAGAGCTTTTAATAGAGGATGCTCTCTTAACTTCATTACCAAAACAAACACAGTGCTTGTTTTGCACAAAATTTAAATGAATGGTTCTGTTCAAGCTGAAATTAAAAAAAAACGGGGG
>VYZT01000681.1:118915-133903 GCA_013400735.1 Pomatostomus ruficeps | reverse complement strand
GGGGGGGGGAGAGGAGGGGAGAGTACAAGAAATAATAATGCTGAAACAAAACATGTAACAAACAGCAGATGAAAGGAAGACTTATTTTCCATTATCAGCACTAAAGACAAAAGAGAGAGGAGACAAGCTTGAATAGCTCTCTGCTTGATTGTGAGCTGCTGGGGGCTGAGGCAATGCTGTCTGCCTTTGCGAAACACAAAAAGAAATTTACTCAACTCAGTTCAATTTTATAGAAATGGCTGCTGCTAAGGCACAGTCATGTGCAATATTAATTTGCAAGAACTGGAGAGAATATCCTGTGAAGGCTGAGCAGTGCTCTACACGAACAGGGAAGCTGTGGGGATTTTAAAGGATGGTGCTTATAAATTTGTTATAGCTTGGGCTTAGTTGTGGTAGAGAACAGAAATCTACATAACACTTTGCATATGGATTATGTACCTGAAAAAGGACACCTTCCGAGTGGAGTTGAAACTAAATTTGTGAACAGAAAACTTCAGGATTTTATTGTGCATTTCCTGGAAGGATGCTAATGCAATCCAGGGATTGGACAGAGCTGGGAAATCAACTGGTTTAGATTTAACCTTTCACCTTGGATACAACGCACTGTAGGACTCTTAGATTTTGTTTTAGCTATTCAGAGATTCTTTAGACCAGAAATCTCCAACCATTTTTATTTAAACTATATAGGAAGTAGCTTCCTGCAAATTTTTAGTGTCACTCAAGGCATTTGAATATAATTGGAATTTTTAGACCTGACCAAAAGCAAGAAATACTTGTGCTAATCAGTAAAATGCTTTTATCTTACATTCCACACTTCATGCATGATTCAGTCTGTCATATCTTCTTTTTAAATTTTTATCACACATTATTATGTATGCTTATAAAACAGTATTTTCACTGAGCTCAACAGACACTTCTTATTAAAAGCTTATAATAAGAAAGAAAAATACATTGATAATGTAGCCACCCAAGCTGCAATTGGTGAAGCAAACAGGAAAGATTTTCCTCACAGCTTAAGATAAAAGCTTTCAAGAACACAGAGAAAATACTCCCAGCCTCCAGACTCTGAAAAAGGGCACTCACTGGGGACACAGACTTTCAGTTCTTTGTTCCAATTCCAAGGTGTTTTGGACTCCTGGTGTTCTGGAATTCATTTGGGTCACATTTTCCTTTTGTTTAAAGAAATAAGTCACGCGGGAAAATGGTGTTTACTGTCTGTACTCAAGTCATTTGCTTATCAAAGATATGTGAAATACTGCTGCTTACTACAAGGTGTTCTATTTTAACCATTCCTGCTTTTGGTGGAATTCATCTCCAAAACAGAATTCATCTCCAAAACAGGCAGCTGGCCCTGGTAGTTAATGCCTTTCTCTACATGAGGGAGGAAGTTCTTGTACCAAAAAGTTGCCCTAAACAGAGGCTCTGACTTTTACTTTGATGAGAAGTTCCCCTGTTTAATGAGAAGTTGTGGGGGTTTTTTGAGCAAAGCCTTTCTTCCAAGGATTCCATGAAAACCCCAATAACCTGAGGAGGCAAAGCAGTGGAACAGCAACAGCTGCTCTCGGGAAGTCCTCTGTGTTGGGAGCTATTCCTGGAAATTGAAGGTCAAGGAAAACAACTGTGCTCACTCGCTGTCATGCGTGTGCTCCCCCTCCAGTGTAAGTCAAGGAGCTTGTCATGCCTATTGCACTGCAGAAGGTGAATGAGCTCGCCAGAATATGATGTCTAATGACGTTATTTGCAGTTAGAATTTCAGAGTTTGTTGTGGCAACTACAAGCAAGTGTAATCTTTTACAAACAATGTGATATCAGTGTATTGTAACCTCAAAAGGCACGAGAAACTCATTTTTGCCTTTTGGCTGAGCACTGCAGGAGAGAGAAGAGGGGGTTGCAGAGACCAGTCTGGAGGAGATAAACTCAGCACAGCAGCAGCCTTGGCCAGGAGAGGTGGAGCTGGGAGGGGAGAGTGGGAAGAAAGGGTTTGATCAAAGAAAGCTGAAAGAGAAGTTTCAGGCAGGAGAGTGAAAGTCTTGCTGATGAAGGACAGACAGGAGCCCCCTTGTAAAGGTTTGGTACTGAATGCAGGGGCTCTGCCTGTGGTGTAATTAAAGTTGTTTGTGGGGAGCTGTCAAGGTTTCTTGATAATTGGGGTATAGGACATATAAATAAATTACTTAGGAACTGACTTGGAAATAAAACCTACAAAACCCCCTCTTCAGATAGACTTGCAGCCTGCTAAAGAACAGTGTTGTTTGTGTCAGAGGTCTGGAGGGTGACAGGTCTTTGGACAAACACCAGGAGAGGAGCTTGTGTGTGGACAAGGCAGTGGGGAGCAGCTCCAGTGCACAGGGAGGTGTTAACTGCATTAACTGCAAACTGCATTAACTGCAGCTCTGGAGCCAGCGCAGAGCTGTGCCTGCCTGTGACACTGAGATGCTGAATTCTGTTTGAAACCCTGCTCGGGGCTTGGCTGGGCGTGGGCACATTGCTCTGGTTTGGCCCAGAATTCAGGGCTCTGTTACCCTCACAGGGAAAATTGGCAGTAAAAGGCAAAAGGGTTTAGGTCTTTCCTTTTGCAGTATAGTGAAATAAATCCTAATACTATTCTTGTTAAGTATGGAAACCCTTGTGATTCGCAAGTGAGTGTAAGGAGGCTCTTCAACAGCTCTTTTTTTGCTGTTTTTGAGAAGTTATGTTTTCACTTGGAATTGCATTAAGCATGCTTCCACTCCAAAGGTGACCAGCGACTTTGACTTCTGCTGCAATATTTTATTTATAATTTTTTCAATGACACCTTTCTGTGGTTTTATGAAAACAAACAGAAGTGCTTTTACCTTGTAAGAAATTTACCTGTTTAAACACTTCAGAACATCCTTCTGTCTTTATTTATGTTATATTTATTTTGAGTATTTTATTTTTGAGTGGTGCTCCAGCCTTTAATGTTTCATAGGAACCAGAGCACCTTTTCATATTACTCAGCATTGATTTCAATTTAATCTTGGCTGTAACCTTAGTGACTCCTCCTCATTTTACGAGGATGTTCTGCAGCTTCCACTGATCTAGTTAGTAGCAATGGATCTGAAAGCAAGTTTGTGGTTTTTTCCATGTAAAATGGCAAGGAGATAAATTCTGTCTTTCAGGCAGTTTTCTAGAGATACCTGAACTGGACAAGGAGAATTTTTCCATGCAGCCCAGCAGGAACTCCAGGGACTTGCAGTGACCCAAGTAACACCCAGGCCTCTTCAGAATGGGTTTCGAGTACTGTGGGTGCAGCAAAAGCTGCAGAAGCTTGTGTTATTTTAAATTTCAAGTGAGAACCTGAATAAGAAAAAAGAAAGGGATTTTAGTTCACCTTTAATGCTGGGGTCATATGGTCACCTAGTTCTGGTTAGCTTGGAGCCTATGAACAGTTGTGAGCACACACTCTGCTTTTCAGCCTTTGCTCAAGATTTGAGTTGAGGTATTCAAACCCTGATTTCTAAGAAGATTTAGGAATATGTCTGATTACAAATGTGAGATTAGTGGCTCCATACCCTTGTTGTAAAGGAGATTACTTGTGTGCTTAAGATCTGCCTTTAATCTTGACATTTATCTTGAGTACGGGGATTAAAATAGAGAATATGAGTACCTAAGATTTATATGGGTACCTACAGGTACTGAAAAGAGCACCACCAATGATTTGGGTAAACAGTACAAAATCCTCTAATACTTTCAAATGTTATCTGCAGGAAGAATAATTTCTTGAGTTTTCTTGAATTTAATAGTGGACATAAAAGTGATGAAAGTCTTCTAACACCTACATTTCGATTTTTTTCCTTGTGTCAGCTCACTTTTTAAAAAAATATACAGCACTAAATTCTGGCTTTAAAATTATATTCTCAAAATTAATCACTGTCATTTGCTTATAAAGATGAGTATTCATTTGCATCCCAGTCATTCATGGGCTCCAATTTGCCTCTCAGTATTAATTTTATAGGCAATAAAAAGCTCTTAATTCAGGCATTCTCTAGATTCCCCCACAGGAAATTAGAATGGAAACTTCTGCACTTAAAAATAAAGTGAAAGGCACGAATATTTGTGCTTTAGTTGTTCTCTGAGATGCAGGGAAACCTCAGCTTCTGTAAACCAGCCTTGCCAGACCTTGAGAACTGGGCCCATTTACATCTGCAAAGAAGCCTGAGTGACCTGGAACCTCCTACCAGCAAAGAGAAGTGACTGATCCAGGCAGATGTTTGGTTTGCAGAGGGTTTGGGTCAAATTAATGATGGGAATAATCCTGAATGTTTCAATGGAATTCCCCTCCTTGGGCTTACTTAACTTCTGCAAACGTGGTCACAGCTCAGAGAGGTGTAACTTGCTAGTACAGGATTGGTATGAAGTACCAGCAAAAACCCTGAAGGTGTTTCTGTGAAGGCCGTACTGCATTGCTTTGCTGGGTTTACTGACTAATCAGAGAAAAATGTACATAATGAGTGCATTTACATGCACACATATCCACCTGTGGAATATTTATAAGAACACAGAGCAGGGACCAATATTTGGAGTCCTTCTTTCAGTTCTATTTACTCACTGTCCTCTCTTTAACAAAAAAAAAGTAATCATGCATATTTGAAAAAAAATCATCAACAGAGGATGAGAATCAATTCTGCTACCAGCTATGGATGCACTGGAATTCAGGATCAAGTGAAAGCAGCAGTTTGGCCACAGAGAGACAATGTCTGCCTCAGACGTGCTCCCAGACAGGTTTGTGTTGGGTTTGGAATGGGCACTGAGTGTTAGAAAGTTCAGTACAAGTCTGGATGTGTCAGCAATTACAGCCACCTCAGCACTGGGTTGTGACCACGCTGGAAGCTGTGATGACCTCCTGAGTCCATCTTCTCTCCCATTATTTGCACTAATACAATTTTCTAGTGCAGCAAATGGAGTGGAATGTTTTTCTGAATGTTCATACTTAGCATAGAATGAAAGCAAAAGTGGGGTTTGACTATGGATAGCTGGAGAGTTCCTGAAATCCCCGCAAAGGCTTTCTGTGTGCCCTCAGCTGTGGCACTTGCAGTTAACTACAGACCCTTTCCCCAGAGGTGCCCTGGCACAGCCCTCTCAGTGCTGGTGCAGCAGCAGTGGCCTGCACTGAAATGGGGGTATTGTCCCATGTGCTCCTAGGAAGCGGCAGGGATCAAAGGAAATCACTGCTCACCAAAGACAGAAACTGAAAATCTTGCAGGGGAGTTAACATTCGGCTTTCAGAATTCTAAGGGAATGCTGCTGTAGGAAAGGTAGAAAGCATTTTCAAAATTTCTAATTTTAATGGGGTGTATGAAAAATTATTCAAGAGCAGCGCTGGACACTGGGGGAGGGTGCAGAAACATGAGCGGGTTTGCAGTCAATGGGGAATGTCATCTGAGAGCTGTGGAGGAGTGAAACAGCCTGTCAGAGGTCAATACGTTAAAAAAGGCACTTAGACATCTTCGCAAGACAGCAAAGCGGTTTTGTTTGGATTCAGCTGCCAGGGCTCTGCCTCACCAGATAATGGCTTGTGCTGGGAAGGAAGTTTGTGGGGAGCTGTTGTGGTTCTCTTTGGTTCCTGACCCCTGACAGGTGGATTCCTGTCCAGCTTCATCATCCTGAAGTCTGTTCCCCGAGGAGGTGAATGATGAGCATGCCACAAGCACCTTGCCATGAAACTGCTGTTGATGAGGATTTCTATTGCTATCAGCTACCACTGATCATTTTCTCTCTCTCTTGCTCTGCAGCTGCACACTCTACACACTCTATCCAAGGACAACCCGTCCCCCAGGGGCTTTTTAAAAATATTTTTTGATAATGCCAAGGACATTCCACCCAAAAAAAACCCCAAAAAAAGGAGTCTGATTTCTTTTGACCAGTATGAATAATACTTCAAATTGTTTCATGAAATGGGCTTGGGAAAAAGCCAGTCCAAGGGAAAGAATGTATATATGGAAACAAAATCCTAGTGGATTGGTAGAGTTTTTTGGTGTGTGTTTTCTGAATAGATAAAAAGCACCCACGTTTTACCAAAAATGCAGTTACCAGGACTGCACCTGAAAGGTTCTGTGAAGTCACACTGATAGAGTGCAGGCCCAGCAAAGAACTCTTATGTCCATTAATATCAGGTTATAGAAACAGTGTTCGTGTGGACACTTTTCCTTCCAGAAGAGCAGTTTGAGGGATATTTATTAATAAATATTTGAGAACAAAAAATAAATGTGTACATCTCAGCTGGAATGAGCTCTTGGTACTTTAAAGGTTTTGGCGAAGCAGTTGCCAAGTTCGAACCTGTAACTGTATTCCCTTGCGAGTAAATATTTTGGGGCTGAACTGTTCTGTTAGGAAAGATGGCTGCTTCTTTATTTCCAATGTTCTGGAATTTGTAAAAGGAATATACTTATTTGAAACCTCAATACCAGTATTTTCTTTGGTCTACTACAATGACGCAGCATTTTATTACCTAATGTTAATATTTAACTACTAATATTTAGAATTCATGAGTGTATTCCAGGTGCATCTGACCTGAAAGTAAAGCAGCAATACATAATCGCCTCAATAGAATGTTATCTCAAGGGAAAGTCAACAAAACGGTCACAAAACTTTCCCATGGTCTGGTCCTGCATTGAGTTCCTCCCCTGTAGTGTAATATAAACTAGAGAGGATGAAAACAGAACTGGTTTTAGTAATGCAAAGATGTGTCTTGTATGTGTCTCCTTATTTAACTCATTTCAGTGACAGGTATTTTTAAAATTGGTGAATTTGGTGTCAGAGTGGCTTTAGGACAAGGGAACTAAAGTTAAATACAACCCAACAACTGCCATGAAAAAATAGCAAAATGGTTTAATGGCTTGAATAATTCATTATTGAATAAATAGGAAAAGTCAAATCCAAAGGAATGAGAGGCAAAAAAAGACTTTTACAAGAGTAACTATTTAAACTTGAGGCAGGGACCACATCAGTTACTTGAACAGTAAAAAGATGTTGCTATTTCAGTTCAAATTTGTATATTCTGAATTTTAAATTTGGCCACAGAACCAAAATCCTGATTTTCTGTTGAGAGATTAAAAGCTAGGGTTTGCTTTTATCTACCACAATATTTTTGCTTATTCAAATTGCTTCTTACTTTCACCTTTGCTGTTCCCTGTTTGTGGTGGTGGTTGTATCGTGCCTTTTTGGTTCAAGATTTTCTGAAAGATGGTTCAAGATATCAAAAAAAATGGTCTTAGTTTTTACCTTCTTTAAATATATGACCTTTACTGTAGAGTACAGTCGTGTCTGAGTAATTTTGGTAGGAAAATGAATGAGAAAGCGTTTTGGGTGCACTGGGAAGAGCTGCACGCCCTTAGGAGGGAGACAAGGGCTGTGACTGAAGCGATTTGTGCCCAGCACTGTTCTGTTTGTCCCGGTGAGTCTGGGGGTTGTCACTCACATCCCGCGTGCTGCAGCTCCTGTCACAGCCCACCCTGCCTCCACCAGCCCTGCCAGAGCAGCGCTGCAGTAACTTCACCACAAACAGCTGTAGGATCTGCTGGGAAACATTATTTACGGTGGTCTGTGGAATTTGGATGGCTGGTGGTTGTATTAAAAACATTTCCATTTCTCAGGCGATGCTGGGTTTTGTGATTGGGGTTGATACTGGGAAACTCGGCGTGACCTTTCCCTGTTGTAAGTGGGCTTCAGCTCTTCCTTTTGCTTTATTTCCCCATTCCATATAGCAGTTTAACTTGAAATAAGGAAACAGTCTGAAAGCCTGGGTCCTTCGTGCTTTTTCTCTCCATTGCTGTGAGCTGAGTGGCACTGTCAGGGAGCGGGAGGCTCGGTGTTTGTTTGCTTGCTCTAAATTGGATGTCCTTGAGCAGTGTCACAGGTGCAATCCTGTTACATTTCATCTCCAGGTACAAGTCCGTGTTCTTAAAATTAACAACAAGGTTCCTACCAGCGGCGGGAATGTTTCCAGAGGAAATGAGAGAGGAACAAGAAAGCGTATTAGTGCATCATAGGGTGATGGAGAGAGACAAATTTATTACCTATTCAGCAGGGGATTTCAGTGGGAAAGAAGCACAATTGCACAAAGAGTTGGTGAGAATTTGTCGTGGGATACTGTGTCTGTTTCTGGTTGCTGAAGATCAAGCAAAGCAAATTCAAAAAGATGGAGTGTAAAGTGCGGTTCCTTTGAGGTTAAGAGGGAATATACCACAGGGAGGATGGGGGAATGGGAAGTGTCACAGGGAGGGCGACTTAGGGTTTTGAAACATCACTGAAGTGTAAATTGTGTTGGGCCGCTCATTGAAAATGAAAAGTAGGAGCCTTTTGTAAAAGAAAAAAAACAACACTGTTACATGAGAGCCACACAGTGTGTTGTGATGGGAATATTATGACTATGGAAATGGATTTCCTAGATTTAAAAACCTGAGCCAGAATTCATTGTTTTTATCCACATGACATTTTCTGCTCATGAGCCTGTGAAGTGACTTCAGCTTTTGAGAATATTTTTACCCTCTTAGATATTTGGTAATGTTTTGAATAAGTAGCCTTTAACCTATTCATTTGATCACAAGTTCTTTGATTTGCTCACATGCTATTAATTATTTTGCAATATGTAATTGACTACTTAAGTAATATGTTGTGGCTTTTCACCAGAGTGAAAACTTAGGGATACTTTTTTGAATAGCACTGAACATATTCAATAACAAAAATTAATATATTCACTAAATATTTGAGTACGGTCAATAATCAGTATTTCTATATGCAGCTATGTGGTTTAGACAATATTCATGTGTTTTGCATAAAGTGTAACTTTTTTCTCATCATTACTTCAAGTAGAATAATCCTTTGAGCTTTTTTAATACATCAATTCTGTGTGTCTGTATTGATNGATTTTAGGGAAAACCTTCTCTGAGAGGGTTGCCAACACTGGAACAGGCTGTCCATGGATGTGTTTGAGTGGCTGTCCCTGGAGATTTTAAGAGATGTACAGATGTGGCACTCGGGGACGTGTTCAATGGGGGCTGGCACTGGTGGGTTTGCTGTCAGACCCGGGGATATCTGCCCAAGAGACACCTCTGCCAAACCGAGCACAGCTGGGGCACCAGGGAAGCTGCGAAGGACAGGGATAGTTTGTGTGGATAGGGTGTTCCCTTGTCTGGAGGAATCTAGGAAGGACAGGGATAGTTTGTGTGGATGGGGTGTTCCCTTGTCTGGAGGAATCTGGGAAGGACAGGGATAGTTTGTGTGGATGGGGTGTTCTCTTGTCTGGAGGAATCTGGGAAGGGCAATGATAGTTTGTGTGGATGGGGTATTTTCTGGTTTTCTGATGGCTTTCACATATGACATGTTTAATTTTGAAGTAACACCTAATGTGTATTGGAGGCATTGTGCAAAAGTGTATGGGCCAGAAGAAATAGAAACAATAAAGGAAATGCTTCTGAAGCAAGTATTAAGACAAGAATAGAATAAAATTCAGGTATCTGTATCTCCTGCACAGAGCTGTATTAAAAAGTATCTGAATGTTATGTCCTGTGGAAGGTAATAATTTAAAAAAATTATATCATTTTTTAAATGATCTTAAGGATTATTATGTTGTTTTTTCCCACTAAATAAATTTAAATTTGTTTTCATCTAACCGCAGTCTCTTTATGGGCTTACTAGCAAATAGTTCAAAGAAGATGGGAGTTTTTGATAAAGGAGAAAAAGTATATTTTATAAATTCCATGTATTTTAACTGTAATTATAGCTGCAAATTATTTATCTGGTTGACAGAGGAATGAGCTAAAACTCTTGTGGTAGCTTGACTCTAAGTGCGGTCCAGATCAGTTTTGTGAAGAGCATTTTGCTGAATTTATTTCTTCTTAACCTCTTTGCTGTTCCCTGACAATGAAATATGGCAGCGGGTTTTTTTCAGGGAACGTGTTAGGCTGCTCTAACATGCTGAGGCCTGTGCTGCACTAGCTGTTAGTTTGTGTAAAACCACGATTCAGATTCCAGGAAATACTGTAAAAAGGTATGAAATAACCTGCCTCTGTACACTTAACAAAGAAAAAGCGGGGGAGATTCTCCTTATATTGGTGGAATGGAAATCCACAGTGAATCCCTTTGTGCATGGTGAGACTCCACATTAAGCACCCCAGATTTGGGGCAGGTCTCTGGCTGCACACAAACAGACAAGAGCAGGATTACAGCAGATCTTACCTGTGACAGTGTTGAAGGCAAGGAGAGAATCCCTGAGCTCAGGCACCTTTGCCCTTTGGGGGGAGCAGAGGATCCCTTGCCAGTGACAGCAGAGGGATCCCTGACCGCGCTGCCTGGCTGCTCCTCTCTGCTTCCCTCTCAAGCTGACACCAAACTGAAGAGGAGGAGTTGGTACATACAGGAGAAGTTGATTTGTATCAAAGGTATTGATCCCAGCTTTTCAATCAGGGAACTGTTCAGTGGCGTCTTCTTGAGTTAATAAATTCAGGAACCTCAGCGCTTGGGCAGCAATCAGAGGCAGGCCTGGGCTCTCAGCTGCACACTGGATCAGGGAATTCACTGCAGGCGTTCTTCCAAATGAGCCAATAATGGCAGGCTTGGCGTGTGCACTCCCTTCTGTGCAAAAGGAACGGTGGAACACCAGGCACTACTCAGGCAGTGGAAAAGCAGTAACGGGAAATTGGTGCTAATGGTTACTATGGAAGTTGCAATTTCTCTGCCCCCACGGTACTAAAAGTAAATTCCACACAAAGCAGGAGCTGGAGAACAAGAGAGGCCAGAAGTGAACAACACTGCTCTGTATTTTAGAGCAATAGGGCCACCTCTTGTTTGGGTATTGAGGGATTACTAGCCAAGAATTCAGCCCAATTTCACAGACTGATCCTGTGATTCCATGTGGTGGTGTGGTCAGTGCTCTCAGCTCAGACTCTTTGGAGTTGTTTCACATGAGAAATAAAGTGTTGTAGCACATTTTGTGGAAAACCAGCATATGCACAGCTCTGAATTAGTTTTGTTATCAGATTCCTTTTTCGGTGCAGTTTATTACCAAATAATGTGAATATGCTTAGGGAGCTAAGCAAGAAAAATCTTGCTGTATGAGGCAGGGTCAATGTACTTTAAATCACAACCTCTAGGCAATAACGTTGGTGTTTGAAATGGCTGTTATGTAAAATCTCAGATCTCTGAAGTGCAGTTGCTGCTCAGGAGCCCTGTTGCAGAGGCAGACGTGCAGGGGTGTGTCAGTGGCAGGTCTTGATCTGGTGTTATTCATGGAGTTATTGGCAGAGCAAACATTTGTTCCTGGACCAGAAAACTCCCAGAGGTGCTCATGTGTTGTGCTAAATTTCTGGTAATTACTTTGACTCATGCTTGGGCTTCTCTCAGCGTTCTCCTCTGGTGCATTCATTTGAAGGGGATCATGGTTTCACAGTGACGGGAAAGAATGGGATTTGGCAAAATAAGGAGTCATTTGTTGAACAGCATCCTCAGCAGCCCATCACTCATCTGCATACCTTTTAGATAGGGTGCAAGTGCAACAATAAAATGTATTTCTAATATTTGTTTTGTTTGTAACTTATTTGAAGCACATGAAAGAAGGGAATTTGCCAGTGATTGTGGAGCAAATCACCTAATTCAGAATAGATCCAAGGTGCCTGTTTGCTGCAGGATGGTGAGCAACAAGCCTTGCTTGGTTTGTGTGTGAATCAGAAAAATAAACATGAGGAGTAAACTGCTCAGCAGATGTCCAGAAGCTCATGAAGCCTCTCAGTACAATCAGATCCAAAAGAAAATTAAGTCTTCCTGTGCTTGAGTTACTACACACCTAAGAAAATGTCTGTTGCCTGTGCACACCCAGATTGTGGTGTTGCCATTCCAGGTGGTGGCACATGAAACAGTTGTCATCAGGAAGAGCCTGAGGAAGGCTGGACAGTGCTGGCCTGTGTTTGCTTCCAGGAAGGAAAGGCCCGAGAACACTGACATCAAACTGGCTGGAGCTTCCCTAGCTAAGATAGAGGAAAAATAGAATCATTTTTTTAGCCTGATGTGATTATAATCCTCTTTCCTATTTAGGTGTCGCTTTCTGTTATGAAAGCTACCCTTGTAGCTCCAAGGAATTTGTTAAACCTTTCAAAATGCATGAATTTCTGGGGAAATGTAGGGTGGGTGGGTGTCTGCTGCAGAGGTGGTTGACAGTGGCCTGAGAGTCATTGCTGCTATTCACTGGGTGGTGGGAACGTTTGTGCCATTGAAAATGACATTTTCCTGCATTTAAGCTATTCATCATCTACTACTTGTGCTGATTGCCTGTATTTGTTGGATTCTATAACCGTATTAAACATACACAAATATTTCAGGATGAAGGCAAGAAGTGTTCTGAATCAAACTTGGTCGTTCAGCTCCTGGCATTCATCCTTCCTTATCTGCCTTGCTAATGAACCGGGTGCCCTGAAGCTGCCTCTTGCTGCGCTGTAGCTAACGGGGAAGCTTCCCAAATGCTGCAGAAGGGATCAGGAAAGCAACTGCAGCTCAGCAGCCCCATGCCTGTCTCTGCTTTAGTCATCTTTGCATCCCCTTTTCCCTCTTTTCCTCCCATTCCTCTTTTCCGCGGCTGAGAAAAGAGCTGGGCTGCATCAACGCCTCCTTGAGCAAAGCAGATTCTTTGTCAAACACAAAATCCACGACTGCTTGAATCTGATGTTTTCTGTGCTGTAAGCCCAGCATGAGTGTTTTGGTACACATTTGTAAACATCCGAAAAGAAACTGCTGAAAAAGTGAAAGGGAGTGCACTCAGCTTTCCTGCATTTAGATGTGCTGGCTTTTAAAGAAGCTCTGAGGCTTGGCAATTAAAAAAAAAAAATAAAATAAGCCTGAAGTGGTAGGTGAATTTTACACAAATTATACTAAATCAGAGTTGAAGTCCACCAATTGCAGATTAAAATATATGATGAGGAACTATGCATATATCTGACTGGCAAATAACTTGCAAACGTGTATTTTTTCAGAAATTCAGAGAAACTTGGGTAATTTCGATCAGTAAATCCAGGGAACATTTCCCACTAATCAATAATTAAATCTTATGAAAGTAAACATTCCCATGTATCTCTGGCTTAAAAGAAAACAACTTCATTGCTTTATTTTCAAGTATTGGTGGTTCTATCCACTCACTAAACAGTAGGTTCTGCCCGTGCTCTGGTTTTTTCCAGTTATTGGTGTATTCATGTAATATCTTAGTCCTCGCTGTGCTCTGTGTGATTTCTGGCTGATCAGATCTTGAGCAAAGTGTGTATTTATGTGTTTGGAGTACAGAGCAATTTCCTTACACGTCTCTAAATGCCCACTTGAACATTTTCAGTAGAGAGCATTTCAAAGGGGGATTCCAGCCTTTTCGGAAAGTTTAAAATCCAAGGTATAGATTTGCCATTTCAGTAGATTTCTAACACAGGTTATTTTGGAATGATTATTTAGGTTTGTATTATGTTCACAGAGTATTGTGAATTTTAGCACTATGGTTTTAATGTGAATGCAGGGGACATGCTAAGGGGTTTTTCTTAACTATATGTAGGAATTTATATTGTTAGGGGATTAATTAAAAAAAAGGGAGGGAAGAGCAGGCCTGCTTTGAGGGCTTTGTCCTTCTACTAACGTCTTGTGTTTAGAGTCTTGCATACTTCCCTGTATCTAGTTAATAATACGAATGAGGTAAAAGCAGTTTTAATTTCTCTTCTGTTCCCCACATCCTGAGTTACTGCAGGAAAAGATGAGGGCATGAGCTGAAACGCCCAAGGTTGTAACAGGGTGGCTCAGAGGCAGATTGGCAATTTTCTGGAGTGTAGAGTAAACACGAAGTAAATGGAAACCTCAGCAGTTGCCACGGGGGGAGGAGCTCCTCAGAGGAGAATTAAATGAGTTGGGAGTAAATAAATTCATTGGTGGTGGTGCCACTCCCCCCTAAACCAAACACCTCTGTCCTCCAGAACCATCAGGATTTGGCATTCAAAGTTTTTCCTTTTTTATAAAGCAATACATGTCTTTAATACTTAAAATTCATTAATTATCAGGGTTGTGGAATAGTCATGTTGACTTTGAAAATCTTCACTTCTATAATAAAAAAGAGAAATTTCCAGATATATTTTTTGGTCTTTCCAACCTCAGCTTTTTATAAAAACATCCAGTTCAAGGTATTCAGAGACTTTAAAAAAAACCTGTAATGTATAAGCTGAAATAAGGACGTCTTTGTTAGCAGGCAATAAGTTGTGAATAATGAACATACACTCCCAGGCAGGACTGAAATTCCATTTTGCTGCCACATCTGTGCTGAAGTGTTGCACCTTAGTACACAAAATAATTATATTTGTGGCAGAAACTCTGCAAAGCTTTTTCCTCACATTTTTCTGTTTGACTGCTTTAGTGATGGTCCTTATATTTTGAGGGTAAAAACAGTGAGTGTGACTTTTTGTTATAAAAATCAGGACATCAGAAATAGATCTTATTGTAACTACTACACAGAAGGTAGATTTCTAGTCTAATTATACTGGGAATATTCTTAATAATTTTAATGTGCCAAACGCTGCAAAATCTTTCTCAAATGTCTGATTGCAAATCTGCATGCAGGCTCTAGAAATGCTTGAACCCAGTTGTTAGGATATACCAATTTCTTATTTAATGCTGCTCTTGCTGCTTGTAACAAGAAACTGAAGCAAATAAAAAAGGAGATTGAGAATATTGAAGGATCAAAGTATTTTGAGAACTGGGGGACTAAAATGTAGGGCTCTTCTCCTGTCTTTTGTTATGTTGCTTATACATTTTAACTGTAACGTGGGAAAAAGCTTCAATGTGCATCCATTAAAGATCAAATTTTTATGCAATCAAGCCCCCCATTTCGGCAATGCCCATTTACCCAGCTTCAGGGATACAGACTGCACATGCAGATTTCTTCTTGATTAGCAAAACACCCCAAAACACTTTTACTGGTTGGGGTGTTTTTGGGAATGAAGTTAATTAAGTTGTTTT